>ML376389.1:127294-142594 GCA_005239525.1 Nicotiana knightiana | reverse complement strand
TTATACACCACCCCCATTCACCCAACTGCATCACCCCCGCTCCCCCCCCTCTAAATTATTTTTTTACTGTGTTTTGTAATTTCAAATTTCTATTTTTTTGTTTTTCTGCTCCCCCTCCTAGGAAATTTTTTTTTTTATATATTTTAATTTTATTTTTTTCATCTTTCGGTTTACATGTTCGAAATTTTACAAGTTCCAAAGTTATGAGTTCGGAGGTTTATGTGTTTCGAAGTTTACGGGTTTAGAAATTATAAAGTTTACAGGTCCGAAATTTTGCAGTTTCGAAAGTTTAGCGGTTCAGATTTTAAAGAAATTTGTGGGTTCGGAAGGTTGTTGGTTCGAAATTTTTATGGTTTAATATTTATTGTATCTAAACTATTTATGAATACTCTAGAGAAAATATTTTCCTTAATTTGCGTACCAAACACCGAAAAATAAATAAGATTACTACTTGTTTTCCAAGAAAACATTTTCTTGGAAAACATTTTCCGTTATACCAAACACACCCATAAAGATAGGGTGAAATTCAGGGCTTAACCAAACCCTATAACTCAAGTAACCATCCTCCACCACAGTGGAGACAGGGATTCTACCCCCTTTCCTCACCACAATCCCCACTCGCGAGAGATCGTGTAAGCTGCAAGTGACATCAATAAAATCCCCACAGATTTTCCCAATCTTCTTGAATAGGTCAAGACACCAAAGATGCACCGAGAGACAACCATGTTGACTACCAATGTTTCACCGGTGAAACGAGGGTCGAGACACCCATCGTGCTCCACCCATCTGTCTAGTTTTAAGTTCTCATCGAACCACCTGTTTCCTCTAACAAGAATTTCTGAAGCTTGAGACTCATCAACAAATCGAAAGAGATATTGTGTGTCCCCCAGTTGCGATATTTTCAGCCCGTCCTTGACGTTCCATGCCTCTGCTGCCCAGTTCCTAACAGCCTCTGGAGAACCAACACATTTGGAGAAAGACCCAATCAAATAAGATTCCAAGAAACTCTTACGTCTGAGAGTGTGCTCCTCGGACAACGAGAAGTACGACTTCTGCCTTCGATGGCATCTTCCCCAAGTTCTAGGGCTGGCCAAGAGGCAGCTTTGATGAAAGACATGTTTTCCAATTTTCTAGATTCTAGGGAGAAGTAGGAGCTTCTCTTTGTAGAGTCCATCATAACTAAACCAAAAGCCTTGCTAGGAAGCTGGCTGAAGAAGAGGAAGTGAAATCCGGCCAGAAAAATCCACCTCCGTCGCCGGAAAATAGTAAAAGTGGTCGGAATTTGGAGGTTGGTGGATGGGTGGGGTCGGAACAGCCTCGCGAAGAGATTGTCCGAAGAAAAGAAGATAAGATCTGTCCTGGAAAGGCGTCAGGCACCGGCACGTGGGTTAGAGGTCGCCAGAGCTCTGTCGCGCATGGGGTGTTGGATTCCGTGGATTTTTTCTGGGGCAGTGTCACGACAGGGTTGGCTCTCGGATGGTGGTGGTGAAATCCTAGGATCCATGGTTCTCAGGCACCTCAGGGAGCGTGCATGGGAGCATTTTCTTATGCTGGTGGAGCATCAAATTGTATATATGTAATCTTAAAGAAGCCATAACATTTGTGTGCATGTAAAACTTTTGAAGATTATGGTCTTAAACATGTCATAGCAACTATGTGAACAAATGCTATATAGTAATGAAATACTGAAAGATACCAATCTTTTTGAAATGGACTAATAAGAAAATAGTGTCAATCTATTTGAAACGAAGGTCGTATGTTTTTACTGGATTGAATAAATTTTGTTAATTCTAAATATCTTGTCTTGCTATTTCTTGCTATCATTGCTTCTTCCATCTTTTCTTTAGACGAGGATCTATCGGAAACAGTCCCTCTACCCTTCTAGGTTAGGAGTAAGACTGCATACATCCTACCTTCCCCAGGCCCCACTTAATGAGATTTCACTAGGTTGTTGTATAAATTTTGTTAAAAAAATCTTGTTACTATTTGAAAATTAAATCATCTTGCTAAACCACCAAACTAGGGCTTAATTTTGTATCTATAGGTAAAAGTCACTTTAACTGTTATATATCACAAATATAAAATGTTTACACTAGTCGGTCACTTTACAAAGTAATCACAAACAACTGCACAAATAGTAACGAAAAAAATAAAACAAATATTAATGGCTATAGAAAAATAAAGAAAAAAATGTAACCAAGACTTCTCCAATGCCAATGGGCAGAGAAGCGTGTTAAAAGACCAGCTAATCAATAGATGATTGACATTAAAAAGATTATGAAAAAAGGAATTACCTTATCTGTTGGTTAGAAGTTGACGAAGACAAGGACATTCGAGGAACTACTGTTGAAAGATTATTTCTTGGAAATGGTTTAGTAGGTATAGGTAGTACATAGGAAGGAACTGTGCGGAAAGAGAGCAAAGCGGTCATATAGTTTTTTCAGATTATAAAGAAATTGTAATGCTCAAATCACAACTTCCCACTTTCTCGGAGGATGACCAAAAAGATTTTCAGTTTATAGTCAATTAACGGATGTGGTTGAGGGGTGTGTGGTTCTGTTGTTTCGTCCTCTACTAGGACCACCCATCCATTGGCTAAGAATTGTTCCAATATTCTTTTTTTTCCCCAGTAGAAGTGGCTCAAATATCTAGGGGTCTCATAAAAATAATATTTATTAAGAAATACGAATTACTAGAGAAAAACAAAATTTATTCAGGATAGTTTGGGAGATGTAATACAAAAATTCAACCCTCTGAAATTTCTCTTGGAAAAGCGTGCCATCAGATGTGTGGCATGGCTTGTTAGGTCATATTTGACATATATATCGAGTAACTTTGTACACTACCGTCAAGACAAATGAAAAGAAATTAATTTCAGCTCTGATCCCTAGTAATGTATCTTACATACATATAAATTAACTATTAGCTAGTTAATAGAGATCTTTTTTTTTCATAAATAAAGCTAAATTCGGTGTCACTTTTTTTTTTCTTTCTTTCTTCTTCCTAAGTTCTAACTAAATTAACCTTAATTAATTGTTATCTTGACACATTGAAATATATAAATCATGACAAATTCTGAAAAATAAAATTAATTCCTTTTTGATTATGTCAATGAATACTTATTTTGGGCAAAAATAAAAAGATAAAATGGTCACTTATGATCGACCGAAGGAAGTAAAAAAGAAAAACGTTCTCGGTAAATAAAAGACAATACATAATTTCCTCCCCATAATTGGGAACAAATCTCGATAATAGGATTATTTTATACACGTAAGGGTCGTTTGGTGGGGAAATAAGCTATCCCATGATTAATTATCCTGAGATTAGTTATTTCGTTATTATTATTTATCCCAACCTACTATAGGGATACAAAAAATACTAAAATTCAGGAATAAATAATCCCGAGATTAATTATAACATGATTTAATCAAAATCAAATGTGGGATAAACTCATCTCAAATTTAATCCTTGGACTAATTATCTCATATCCCACGTATCAAACGAGCCCTTAGGGGTTGGTTTGATTGGGTAACAAATTATCCCAGGATTAATTATTTCGGGATTGTTATTATACCCTCTTATATGAATAAAAATAACACTACAATCCCAAATAATTAATATCAAAATTAATTATATCATGATTTTATCTCAATCAAATGTGTGATAAACTCATTTTAAGTTTAATTCCGAAATTAGCTATCTTTTATCGCACCAAACGAGCCCTTAACATCTCAGAATGTAACTAAGACATATTATTTTTGCAACTTTCCACACAAAATAGGCACGCGAACAGGTTAAAAAAAACTTGTGTCTAGGCTATATTTGACCCCACGTGTCCAAAGTAATTCAAAATTTATTTAACTTATTTTAATTTGGATAATATATCATCTTCTCCCTTTTTATGTCTCCACCGTATCACTTCTCACTACCAACATATAAGCACTGTACTTCTATCATCCCATCCATTCCTCCATCGCTCTCTTATTCTGAAACCCATTATGCCTCCTGTGCGACTTCAAAATTGCCGGTCAAATCTTGAAACTCCTCCGTCAACCAGACTTCGGCGGCAGTGAAAACAACTTCTGTCGCTTAAAAAAGGAGGAGGTTAAGATGCCACGTCAAATTATCACGACCCAAAATTTTACCTTAAGAATCGTGATGATACCTAATTTCTAAGACTAGATAAACCTTTCATACGTCAACACACATCAGACAGAATATAGCACCTCAACGTTAAACAAAACTGGAAAAAAAAGGCCTAAAATATAGCCAATATGGCAATACAACAATCACAATCCCAAAATCCGGTAATACGAAGTCATAAGCTCTACAAGAGGTACATAATAAGTGTCAAACTACAACACAGTTTGGAATCTAAAAAATAGTAGAAGCGGAACGGTAGAAGGTGACTCCGAAGCCTGCAAACGGAACAACAAGTATACCTTAAAGTTTCTAACAGCTTGACCTACTCTTTATCGACCAGGGGAATCTGAGGTACGTGAATATGAACAAAGAATGTATAGAAGCGTAGTATGAGTAACAGTTGGTATCTAGTAAGTATTAAGACTAACCTCGGTGGAGTAGTGACAAGATTCAAGTCAAGACACTCACTAGTCAAATAACTTGTGCAAAGATATCAAAGACTAGCAATAAGAAGAATAACAGGAAGCAACAGATGTAATCTCATCAGAACAAGTGATAACAATTTAATGCAGATAAAGGCTCAGTTCAGCAACACGTTGTTAAGTTGAATCATTCTCTTATATGGCACCTAGTACCGATATTATCGATCACCGTCGCAAGACAAAGACATCGCTCCACATTATAGATCACACTCCCACGATAAAGATCTCGAGCTATAATATAAATAACACATGCACGACAAAGATCCCGTGCATAATAGAAATCACACTCGTACGACAATGACCCCATGCTACAATAGCCCAATTCCATGTCATTTGCCAAATAACACAATCATGAGAACTTTTAAGAAATCAAATATAGTAATGCATGCCAACAATTTCACGTAGGTAAATTTATCTTGGCAACCAAATAATCAAGTAATAATATAGACATAGATTGATATGTTAGAAATCACATAGCAAATCATGTTTAAATACATGACATCTATAAAGAAGTCATAAGCACAAATAAGAATAACTCTTTTTTAACCACCACACAAACATCAGCAATAAGCGCCCTCGGGCTATCACATGTCATCCCCGCATAGGCACCTTATCTCACCACGTGCACAACAAAAGTAAATGCCCCATGCTCTCGCTACACGCATTTTAACAATCATCCCACCTTGTCTCGCCACATGTGCAAACTCGATATTATCCGCCTTGTCACGTCACATGTACAATATCAATAATAACAATAGCATGACAGAAACCTCGTGCAAATATCCGAATAATCTGCCCAACAAGTCTACATGTGACACAATCACAACAACATAGCATGACAACAATTTTCACCAAGACATAAATTTCACAATCTGCCAACGCAGTGCACAAGGACAATTCAATAAGAAAATGCGGATGAGCGTTCAACATATAAGCATGAAAGTAACTCAAATCAATAAAAATCTTGCAAATGCCCAACTTGGCCAATTTAGGAAATATAATCCTAAAACATGTTCTCTAACATAGAACATAGACTCAAGCAATTTTCTATAGTGAGAAACACGTAGTATAGGACCTGTCAAACAAAACAAGGTAATGAAAGCAATCTAGGGTGACTCAGGACATAAAGCACACATAAAGATTTTTTTTCCACACAAGGTTAGGCAAGATACTTACCTCAAATTGTCCAAATCAACACTCAAAAATAGATTTTCCCTTAAGTTCACCTCTGTTCGGCCCTAACTAGCCAAAAGTGACTTAATAACATCAAACAATGCAAGAGAATTCAATTTCAATTAATAAAGTAAGGTTTTTACACATTTCCCCTAAAGTCAACAAAAGTAGCCCGAGTCAAATGATAGATCTCGATAACCCATAAACCCATGAGTCCTAATATATTTTTTATTTTCAAATCCGAGTCCAATTCGACTCTTACATCTCAAATATTCATTTTTCAAAACATATTCAAAAATCCTCAAAATTTCCTTTCAAATTGTGTTGGCCCAAGGGAAGGTTTATTTTGAAGATTGACAAAGGAAGCTCAGGCATGAACCAGGTCCATCCCATATGTACACAGACACAGGAAGATTCGAGCATATGGGATGCATGTGAAGTAGATAAGCTTAACTTGGTATATTTGATATCTCCTGATAAAAAAGGTTGCATAATTGATAAGGAAAAAGACTCCTTACTCAAAGAGAATACTATCCAAGATAAAGGAGTAGTTAGAAGTTGAGAACAACTAGAGCTCTTCCACCAAGGAAGAATAGCATTAGAAATCTAGTTGTTTCTTCATCTACTAACTCTATATATTGCAGGATGTTCTCATTCTACAGGCACACACAAAAGCTGAAGTTAAATGTGAATTGAGAGAAACATAGCAAGACATTTTTCAAGCAATTCGTGTGTTATTCAATTGTGCAAATATGAAGCTACATGAACCAAATAGAAGAACCAGTTCCAAGTGTCTGTCTTTTATTCTAGTTCAATTGTAGTAGGTGGTTTTCATTTTGTACCTTTTAGCTTTATCTAGAGTCAATTGTAATAGGTACTCTAAGTATTCAAGTTAGATTTAACTTGAAGTTGTCATAATAGTTAAAGGATGCTTTCCACAACGTGATTAGAGTTAATCCTTAAGTTAACAAAGTGTTTTGTTAATGATGTTTTGGCTTAGTGAGTTAGTTGAGTGTTTGGGAAAATCCTACTAAGCAGTAGGTCATGGGTTTTTCACCTTTCGAGCCGGGTGTTTTCCAGGTAAAAATACTTGTGTTCTTTACTTTCCGCATTTACTATTTCAGCAATAGTAGGTTAAGGAACACTTAGAAGAACCAAGCCCTTCTATAATATGTGCACGCGAAAAATTAGGCTCCATACAATCACCACCCCTCTTGTGTGGTATTGAAGTATAAAATATCAATTGGTATCAAAGCGGGTTATTCTTGAAGAGGCTAACACCTTAGGAGAAGATCAAGATGAGTATACCACCTGGAAGCTGGGAAGGGCAATCCACTGCTAGACCACCACTCTTCAATGGCCAGTGCTACTCCTGGTGGAAGAACAGGATGAGAGATCACATCATAAGAGAAGACTATGAGCTATGGGACATTGTCACTGATGGTCCACTAGCTACACTGAAGAAAAATGTTGAAGGAGAAGATGTGCTAAAGACACGGGCTGAATGCACTGCTGAGGACTTGAGGAATGGGAGAAGAATGCTAAACCCAAGAAATGGCTTGTTTGTGGACTTGGCCTAGACGAGTAGAGCAGAATCCAAAGTTGTACCACTACTAAGAAATTTTAAGACACTTTGCAAGTGGCCTATGAAGGAACACCTCAAGTGAAGAGGTCCAGAGGAACTCTACTATATTCTCAATATGAGAATTTTACCATGAAGGAAAGGGAAACCATCCAAGAGATGTATACAAGGTTCACTACATTGACAAATGAACTAAAGTCTCTTGGAAGGATTATTCCTGAAGAAGATAGAGTTGAGAAGATTTTGACAAGGGTTCTGCCAGTTACTTGGGAGAGCAAAATCACTATCATTCAGGAATCAAAGAACATTTCCACTCTTAAATTGGATGAGATAATTGGAAATCTCACTGATTATGGACTTAGGAGGCAAACCATGAAGATGGATGCACCCAATAAGGAAGGATCCTGGCACCCAGAATCACTGAAGGTTCAGATCTAGAAGATGATGACATGGCTATGATCACAAAGGACTTCAAGAAGTACCTAAGGAGAGGAAATGGTCCTTTAAGAAGTGGGAGCTACATCAAGACAAAGGTTCCTGAAAAGCAAACCAATGGCGGATGCTATAAGTGTGGGAAAACTAATCACCATATCAAGAACTGCCCTCAATGGGAAATTGAATGAAAGAAGAAAATAGCTGAACGAAGGAACATGAAGAAGGAATAGGTTCAACCCATTAAGAAAAAAGGATCAACCAAGGCTATGGTCGCTTCTTGGGGAGAAAGCTCAGATGAAACCTCAGATGATGAAGAAGGAGATGAACAAGCACCTATGGCCATTGAAGAATCTGATGAGGAAACTGAGGTAAGCGTAATTCATCTCAAAGACAAGAATAAATTTTTGTCTAAAGAAGGCTATCTGAGTTACTTTTAGATTTAATTTATGAATCCGAGGATGTAAACAATGAAAAGGAACAACTATTTAAGGAATGTGTGATTTTGAAAGCAAAATGTAAAAACCTGGAACTTAGGGTTAATGAAACTGTAAGTGAAAATTATGCTTTAAAGAACCAGGTTCATGAACTTGAGTCAAATGTCCTAGAACTTATATCTGAAAATCTAAAACTGAAATTAGGAACAGGTAAGAAGACAATTGATTGCACACAACTCACTCTAGAAGAAAATGTAGGTAAACTAAAAAATAAGTTATATAAGAAGGATGAGCATGTTATTTTGAAGGAGGATCTAAGCAAGGTCAAACATGAGCTGGACATAATTTGTAAATGGAACATGTCCTCCGATGCACTTTCATGGCTACAGGAACATCATAGTACAAACAGAAGAGGACTTGTCTTGGGAATCTGCCACCTAAATGGGATCCCAAAAGCAGGTACCTCACACTTCCTGAGACTCACTGTGGTAAAACATGTCACTATAAAAGTGAATGCACTGCAAAAGAAAAGGCAAGTCAAAAGAACAAAGAATTTGATTAAGGGAAGAATAGGCTATCAAGTTGGGCTAAAAAGAATTTGATTCATCCTTTTGCCTATAGAATGGGACCCAAAATAGTTTGGGTTCCTAAGACTAACCCCTGATTTCCTTTTGAAGGTCCAAGTGAATGGGAGAAGCCAAATATGGTACATGGATAGTGGCTGTTCAAAGCATATGACAGGAAGCAAGAACCAGTTCCTTTCACTTGAAGACCTCAAAGGAGGTAATGTCTCCTTTGGAAATGGGAAGAAAGGTGAGATCATTTGGGTTGGAAAGGTAGGTAAGACTGATTCTCACTCTATTGAGAATGTCTACTTGATAGATGGCCTAAAGTATAGTCTAATAAGTGTATCACAATTGTGTAATAGAGGTAACATGGTAGCATTCACCTCTACCAAATGTTTTATGATTAACCTTACCACTGACAAGATTGTTTTCGCGCCCCCCCTTTTCCTCGCACGGGTCAAGTGCAGAGAGATCGGGTTTATGACATTCTGGACAACTCCTTAAAGGAAGAGGTTTAAGGAAGAGTCGCAACCTAACGATTTTATGGTGCGTTAGGGCACCTAGAGTAGATAACTCATGAACTAGTTTGCATTACCAGAGATTGGGTAAGAGCTTGAAGTTATCCTAAGGGGAAGGTGTTAGGCACCCCTCAAGATCCACAACTGTAGGTCCCAGCCAAGAAGTTTTGTGAATTTGGACGGTAAACAAATAGCAAGTAAGGATCATATAAGAGGGGATTTCAAACAAGTATGAAAATATGTAAAGGTTTTCGGGAAAACATCAGAGTAAAAACATTTGAAAAGAATTGTCCTAGGTTTAAAGTAATACGGATCACATCAATGCAATACCCAGTAATCACTCCTCAAAGAGGGGCTACACGTGGTATTAGCGCACCGGTCACCATATCCGTATTCTACCCTTCCCACCCCGTAGAGGTTAGAAGTGCATGCTGGTCACGAAAGCTTATTGCGTGCTATTAATCGTCCCATTCTACAAGTGCCGATGGGTGTTTAGGACTACTAATCCTACAAGGTGGGTACTAGGATGAACCCTTAAGTTTTAAAGGATAAACTATAGGCGACAAGTAGAAAACAATTAGGACTTGCACATAAAAGATTCACATAGGCAGTTAGGGGGCTCATATATCCCTCCACAAATAAACACATAAATAGCACGTCTCAAACACAATGAGGGTCTCAAGGTTAGAACTTAAAACAGGAGATTTGTGTGTTAAAACAACAGGTTTTAATGAGCTTTTAGCAAAAGGAATATTTTGAAAATAACTCCGTAATAAAGCAGGAATAAAATAGAGTAGTTTGAAGATAGAACATGGTTAAAAATAAACAGAGAGATTTGCAGAAAGGAGTGACTGATTTTGGAAATCTAGTAGTTCAAAAATAGAGCAGGAGTCAGCAGTTTAAAATGAATTTTAGTAAAAAGTGAATGAATAATTTCAGAAACCAGTAATTTTGAAAGCAGAGAAGGAACTTTAAATAACAGAGTGATTTGTATATATTTCGATAAAAAAAGGTGAATGTTTTTTTTTTTTGAATTCAGCAATTTATAGGCAAAACATGAGTTGAGGATGGTAACAAACAAAAAAGTCTTAAGGATTTCAGAAAAAGGACTGATTGGTTTTAAAGACCACCTTTTAATACATGCAAGACATAAAACAATTGATTTTGGTTTTAATAAGTATTAGGCCTAAGATTTGCCTAGGCGTCCATATATATACCGATTATGCACACATTGATTATGAGTCCAGAAGCATGATTTCTAGATGCAAACGCAGAAGCAATATCATTACGACATATTTTATTACAGTTATTAGCTGTGAGCAGGATTTCTAAAATAAACATGAGAATAGTAGAGATGCTGAAGTAAACAACCTAAACATGGTTTCTAATGCATGGTATGCATGCCCTAAGCATGATACTATTGCACACATAGGTAAATAAATCCTATAGTCATGATTTCTACCCATAACTATCTAAGCATGCATAATCCCCTCCCATAATTACTATCCAGCCCCAAATATTTATTTACAGATTATTACAACTAGGGATAATAATTATGTTACTGAAGGAAAAATAGGAAGCTACTTCTATAGAGAGCCTTCAATCAGGCCTCTATCTCCCAACCTCAATCCTTTCGAGTTTCACAGCCTTTCATGGTATGGGTGCGGCAAAGCTCCCTAGGGCCCTCGTGGGTCCCTGGCCAATACCAGCACCCAAACATAGTTACCAAAGTTGAGCAAGTGCAGTGTGGAATTACCAGCCTTATATGTCAGAGTTCAATGGGTACTCAAAGGTACCCAAGGTAGTGCTCACACGAAGGGGGTAGAACCTAAATTTCTAAGAGTAGTCAGATGTGCTAGAAGGAGAGAAAAGTTTGTAGTTGAACCGAGTTTACAAAAAACTGGAGAGTTGTTTTGAAAGATTAGCTTTTGAAAAGAAAAACAGAAGTATTAATCACAAAAAAAAAAGAGTTCAACAGTGTAGAATTGCACACAAGGATAATGGGGTAAGGGGACAAGTAGGTCACATAATAATAAAGGAGATCCATAGACTTAAGAAACTCATTTAAGCATAATTACACAAATCAAAGAGGTTCAGGGGACCAAGAAATGGCCAAGTTTAGACATGATAATAGAAAATAATAGAATACAGTTATAACTGGTAAAATTAGGAGTAAACAATAGTCATATGAGCATCACTAACTCAGCATGTAAGTCAGAAAGAGATAAAGCATGACAGGTACTAATAAATAAACAAAAGATTCAATTGCATGTTGAGCAGTAGAAGCATAAGTAGAAGAAAATCAGGAAGATAACAAACTGAAACAATAATAAGCACATTGGTTTGAGACTTATAAATTAATTAGAACATACTAGTGGTGAGAGAACAAAGCAGAATGCAAAAGCAAAGTGAGAGTACAATGTTAGCCTTGGCTTACAGCCGGCTAACAATAGACAGGAGCAGAGAGAGAGCAGTAGTAGAGTAAAGAGAAAAGAGAGAGTTCTAGCACAAGAGGGAGAGCAGAGAGAATATTATTGATGTCTGTCATGTAAGGGGAGAAGGCAGGTCTTATATATAGTCTAAAACCAAGTAATAACATAGTCAAAGAGTAGTAATTTAGCATAATTACAGGAATAATGTTCAGTCAGAATCAATCACAGTCAATCAAGGACCTGGACTCCCTTTAATTAGGGAGTCAAGCTCAAACGATGCAAATCATGGCCAAATAAGGAAAAGGAATCAGATTAAGACTGATTATGTTACTACAGGACAGGGGAATCACATAGTATATAATAAAATCCAAATACATAGTATTAATTAAGGAAAGTTGAACTAACAGTTATTTATAAAGTAAAGCAGAGTATTAGTTTTGAAAAATTGATTGAAAGAATCTCGAATGTGATCACAATTGCAAGGAATCCCATGTAATTAAGGAAAGTATCACATGAATATGGAAAGAATTCAAAATCTGGTACAGAATTACAGAGGGAATACACAAGATCATCTATTCATGGAAAACATCACAGGCTTGGGGTTTTTTACACAAAAAATAAGTATAAAATCAATAGGTAAAAACCAATAAGGTAAATGGTCGGAGCTATTAAATATTTAAACAGCAGTCACAGATCAACATAAAGAGATACTCATAGAACATCAGAAAATTGGAGGTCATAGCAATGAATTAAAGCCAGAGTTTCAAAGAACACACAAATAGTCTTGTAAGCACAGATACACATAACAAGGTCAACCTAGAAAATCTAGGGTTTCAACAATAACAGTTCAGACAACAGGAAATCATGAGATACTCATTTAAACACAAGGAACCAATGTCAATCAAAGGAAAATATCACAAATTTTAAGGAAAACTAGGAATAAGTAAAGAATACCAACAAAGCACTAATCACAGAGATTTAAAATAGTAAAACGATACTAGAAAAACACATAGCAAACATCAGAATCCCTAATTACTTCATTAGGGATTCATATAAAAAAATAGCAGATAATTAAAGGAACCAGTCAGACAAGCATGGTTTAGGCAGAGACGACAAGCAATCAGAAATCCTAACATCATTCAGAGCAAGAAATCACGAGCACGCATAGAATATTCACGCAAGCATAGGGGTCATGCTAGAACATGTTAACAATATTGCAAAAAATATTCGGACTCATAGATTGAACCCAGAAATATAGGGGTTTTAACAAAAATGACTCAAACAAAGGGTGAACGGTTCCAATGATGCTCAAACATAATAAAATCACGAAATAATACTAAGAAATTAGAAAGAAACTATTTTTGTAAAGGATTTTAAAACCCTAGTTATAAAAACATGAGAAATCGTTTAGGAAACTGAGAGATTTTCAAAGAAAACAAGAAAAGAACTAGCAATATATATGGATTTGTTACAGATCTAAAGATCGGAAGGTTCAAAATTAGGGTTTCATAAGAAACCAGAGAAAGTAGAAGAACATGCCGTGAAACTCATGGATAGTGGTGGTTATGGAATAATCGTGTCAAAACCCCACCGGAGAGAGCCGGAAAACCACCCAAGTAGGAACCCCAATAACCGTTTGGCATGGTCGGAAACATTGAAGGCTTTAGAGATGAAGTAACCGGAGAAATGAGGCGTCATGGAGGCTGGTGGTAGAAAGGATGATGGTCGGAGGTGGCCGGATATAGGCTGAGCTTCATCAGAGAAAGAGGGAATAGAGAAGGTTCTAGAGAGAACTAGAGAGAGAGAGATGAGAAGAGAGAGGGTTGGTCTTGAAAGAATGAGAGGGGTATGGGGGGTAGGTGAGGGTTAATTATGGTAAGGAATGATCTGGACCGTTGATGTCATTTGATCAATGACTCAGATTAATTGGGGTTTGGGCCGGGTAGAGAATTGATTTGGAATGGGTTACTTAAGGTATGATGGATTGGGGTTAATTGGGTACAAAATATGTCTGAATTTTAAATAAATGTGGCTAAGTGTTAAATACCAAATATAAATAGATAATTAATTAATTAAAATAACCAATAATTATAAAAAAATAAATTAAGCTAAAATAGGTAAAATTACAGTAATTAACTAATATTGAGTGTAAAAAAAACATAAATTTTGAATTAAAATAATACAAAATGTCCAATTGGGCTATAATTGCAAAATTGTTGTAATTGAAATTAAATGAGACCCAATTGGCTAATTTGTGAAATTATTGAATTT
The DNA here is from genome assembly GCA_005239525.1 of Nicotiana knightiana. Taxonomy (NCBI): domain Eukaryota; kingdom Viridiplantae; phylum Streptophyta; class Magnoliopsida; order Solanales; family Solanaceae; genus Nicotiana; species Nicotiana knightiana. The sequence goes on along the minus strand of ML376389.1, from coordinate 128,558 downwards.
TACTGGATAAAAAATGATTATAAATAACATACTGAGCTGGAAAATATTTTGGAATTATTTATAGCATAATTTCTGAATTATTTAAATATGTAATATTAAAATTAATAGGAAAATAATTAAAATATGGAAAAATAGGGAAAAACACTCATTATTATAAAGAGTAATTTTGAGGGCATATATGCCAGTTTGAAAATAATTTGAGGAAAAATTGGGTATCAACAGTTGCCCCTCTTTATCCGGGAAGGATGAAAGAATTGTCGGGTAAAGATATGATGGCCAATTTTGATCGAGAGGAAACCGTGGGAGAGAATTAGGCCTCACCCTGGCTTCTGAGCTGCCTACATATCCCTGGTTTTATTGAAATTAGGCCGTATGTAGTACCGGAATATCGACAAAATATACCGGTGATGTTTGACAAGAACGGACGTAAGGTGCGAGGTAAGGTAAAGTAGGAAGGTCTTACGGAGTTGTATCGGAGAACTGGAGCGGTCCGCTCCTGCCTGCCTGGCCGTCCCGGTCGGATTACTTGCAAATAAACAACAAGCGTATATCGTGCATAATATAAACATGATGCAAGTTCCCGTTGGACTATGAATGCTGTCTTTGGACAATTGAGGATGATTGTCCTTAGACCATGATGTCCTGGGCCATGAATCGCTTGGTGCGGGGTTCGCAGGCTATGAAATGATGTTCTCGAGCCATGAGGATGGTGCCTCCGAACCATGGTGCCTTTGAATAATGATATGCAAGTTGAATAAAAGAGATCCTCAGGCCTGAAATGATGTTCTCGGGCCATGAAGATGGTACCTCCGAATGATGACGCCTTTGACAAGTTGGCGATATTTCAGCCCATGAAGAATGCAGTGGTATTATGCTAACAAGACAAAAGTTTAGTCTTGCAATTTGCGAAAGAAAATAGGGGCAGAGCTTAGCCCGAGATAAGCATAAATAAGTAACGTCACGAAAGGTGGTTGCTTTGAAGAGGTAGATAGGAGCTTTATGCAATGAAGTAAAATGCATGGGAGGTAGCGTGGAACCTCGGAAGGCAGAATGGTAGCCTTATGCAATGCAGGAAATAAAATGCAGGGGAGGTATCATAGAACCTCGGAAGGCAGAATGTTAGCCTTATGCAATGCAGGAAATAAACTGCAGGGGAGGTAGCGCAGAACCTCGGAAGGCAGAATGGTAGCCTTATGCAATGCAGGAAATAAAATGCAGGGGAGGTAGCGTAGAACCTCGGAAGGCAGAATGGTAGCCTTATGCA
>ML376389.1:105935-126746 GCA_005239525.1 Nicotiana knightiana | reverse complement strand
GGGAAAATAAATGACAGTAAGAGTTCTTAGCTGATGATAAACTGCGGTGATACGATTGTGGTGAATAAGCGTTGTTTGTGATGATAGTAAGCGTCGGCATGTGCGACGAGTTTGAGAGCGTGTCCTTAAGAAATATACATCTTGCGAAGATAGTAATGTGTTCTGGGCTTTCGCCGTGTTAGTGCCTGCATCCAAAGAAAAATTGTGAGTTCTGTAAATGGGAAGGTTAGTTCGCATCTCCACTGGCTCGGCTCGGCCTGTCTGCTTGACAACGAGGAGTTTGTTGTTAATATCACAGGGGTAGCGTTGCTAAACAAGATGTTTTTTGAGAAAGCAAATATGCATGGTTTTATAAAACATATAACATATAATTTAAGTAATTTCTTTGGATGAACCGACGACAATGATGCGGTTCAAGGAATTGCAACCTCTCTTGCTATGGAATTTTGAGGGTCCTCCTCAAAATTCTGCCCCAATTTGATAGGTGAATGCTTCTGGCTGTTGCTTGTGCGGTGCTCTGCTTCATTTGCTTCGGAATTTTGAGGACCCTCCTCAAAATTCTGCCCCAGTTTCCATTCGTGGGGGACATGAAATTTTTATTAAAATGTGACCGAACCCATAGGGCTGCCTACGTATCCCCTCTTAAACAGGAATCAGGTCAGGTGTTGTTCAATTTACAACATTTGATAAAAGCATGAAAGTTACACATAGTAGCACTTGACTGCATCTGAGTTGATTGGCTTTGGCCATATTTCTCCATCCATTTCTGCAAGTATGAGTGTTCCTCCTGTTAGCACTCGGTGAACCATGTACGGACCTTGCATTGGGACAGAATTTCCATTTTGCTTCGTCTTGGTGAGGAAAGATCTTCTTTAACACCAGCTGCCCCGGTGTGAATCATCTCGGCTTGACTTTCTTGTTGAAGGCTCTGGTCATTCTGTTATGATATAACTGACCATGACAAACCGCGTTCATTCTTTTTCCGTCTATGCGGGCCAATTGCTCATAACGACTTCGTACCCACTATGCATCGTTGAGTTCGGCTTCTTGTATGATTCTCAGGGATGGAATTTCGACCTTGGCAGGAATAAAGACTTCTGTACCATAAACCAACATGTAAGGAGTTGCCCCAGTTGATGTGCGGACTGTGGTGCGGTATCCCAGGTTGACAACCTCAGCCTCGTCCAAGTTAGACTTATGTCTATTCTCAAAGTTCTCCACCTCTTTAACAATATCCTCAGGTATATCATCCTTGTCTGAATCGGAATTCGTTTGTTGTGTTGCCTCGTTGCATGTCACAGTCGTCGGTTCATCAAGATAAGTAATAGTAATGCTGTGTAAATAAACTAATGGGGAGGAAAACAGTTTCAAGTAAATATACGATTTATAGAGAAACTGCAAATGCTTTGATAAATTGAATAATCATTTGAACATAGGAGCTCTTTCTTGCAGAAATTAAAAATGTGAAAATGAAGAATTTTTTTTTTAAAAGTAAGTAAGCTGTAAATAAATTCTTGTTTTGTTAGCCTTGCTACCCCGAGGCTCGATGGGCTTTGGTCATCCTGACAGACCAATTCTTGAGATATGATCCTCTGCTCACGACCTGTATGGAAGGGCCTTCCTCCCCCCTATTCAAGAATGACACAGTAGTCCATGTCCTCATCGTCCAAAAATAAATCCCTCATTGCCGCTAACGCTTCCTCTTCGTCCGTTTCGTAGATGATATCAATTTGCTGGAAAGTTTGTTCTAAGTGAGGTATTGGTTGCTCCAATGAGTAGTAGGGATTGTGCCATGGTGGAGACCAGTCCTTGAATTCCTTCCAAGTGTACTCATACCCTAGCCCGAAAGAGGTACCGTGCTTCTTGAGTGTTATTGGCTTTGTTATTCCCTGGAGATTTTTACAGAGCCCTTTGCATGGCTCGTATCCTTTCTAGTTCAATATTCTCTCGATCTTACTGTCCCACCATTTATCCTTATCAATGGCGTTAACTCGTTCAATTTTGTGGTAGATTTCTCCACCCAGCTTCAATCTCCCCTCAGTGACCGAAAAAGTCTGGCGACCGTAGATGTGGCTGCTACCATCGCCATGAATGACTACCTCTTCATGATTACATTCAAACTTCAATGCTTGATGTATGGTTGATGCCACGGCCCCAGCGGCGTGTATCCAAGGTCGCCCTAATAGCAAGTTGTAGGATGCATGCACGTCTATCACCTGGAAGTCTACATCGAACCAGGCTGGTCCCATCTGTAAGCACAAGGTGATTTCTCCCATAGTGAACCTCTGCGAACCATCGAAGGCCTTTACATTGATCTCTCCTTCTTTTATATCATGTAGACTTTTGCCTAATTTCTTGAGTGTGATCAGCGGACAAATGTTGAGGCTGGAACCCCCATCAATTAAGATCCTTGTAATGAAGTGGTCCTCACATTGCACAGTGATATGCAGTGCTCTATTATGCCCTAACCCCTCGGGCGGCAACTCGTCTTCATGGAAAGTAATCTTGTGGCTTTCCAGAACCTGGCCCACCATGTTTGTCATCTCCTTGCTGGTGATATTGTCTGGTACGTATGCCTCACTCAACACTCTCAGCAAGGCGCTCCTGTGTGTCTCAGAATTCTGTAATAGAGAGAGGATAGATATCTGAGCTGGTGTCTTGTTCCACTGGTCGAGGATTGAGTACTCTTTGGCTTGGATCTTTCTCCAATGATTGTCTGAACCTGTCTCAATGGTTGGAGGACGGTTGGCGGCCTGGTTGCTAGATTCAGCCAAATGTTCAGGGGTATAAACTCTGCCAGTTCTGGTCATACCCTGTGCAGTAATGGCTTCCTTAGACTTGCTTTCACCCTTTCTCCTTGCTTCAACTGTGTAGTCCCATGGGATGGCATTTGAGTAAAAGGGTGGCGTTGTTGACATTGCCACTGGAACAGTTGTGGTCATCCTCATTCCCACCGGAGTATATGTTATAGGCGGCCGGACTGCTACTTCAAGTGGCCGTACAAACTCAACTTCGATCGGCACTGGGGCCTTTTCCTTTATGGGCGGTCTCGATTCAAACTCGAGTGGAATGGACATGTTTACCTCAGCATCCCTGGATGGCTGCATATGAACCACAGTTGGGTTGAGAGTAATTGCGGGCTTCTTCGGATCACCCTCTGCAATCAGCCCAATTGATCCCTCAGGATCCCAATCATCATCTACTTCAATCATATGGACACCACTTTTATGGTCTGGCAACGGATTATTGAGAACCTTAGGAGCAGGGTCCTTGGCTACAATGATCTTGTTGTCTATGAGGGTTTGTATCTTGTCTTTCAAGGAACGACATTCCTCGATGGTGTGTCCCTTCATGCCGGAGTGGTAAGCACATGATTTGTTTGGGTTGATTCACTAAGAAGGGTTCTCAAGGGTGGCAGCAGGAATGGGTGTGACATAACCAGCGACTTTGAGTCTTTCATATAGTTGATCAATGGGTCAGCTATGGTAGTATACTGTTTTGGAGGGCGACGGTCAAAGTTAGGATGAGGTCTTGGGAAGTTTTGGCGAGTAGGTGGTGATTGGTAGTGAGAAGGTTGGGAATTGTAGGTGTTGTAAATGGGGGCTGGTTGGGAGTATCTGGGCGAGGTAGGCTGATATGTGGGTGGTGGAGCTTAATATGCGAGTGAGGGTGCTTGCTATTGAGGTGAAGGTGGTTGGTAACTTGGAGTTGGTTGGTATGTGAATGAGGGTGTTGGATATACTTGGTGTTTGGGCGGGGACTTGGCTTGTTGTGCAACCATCACGGCTCCCAGATCCTTCTTTCTGGACACACCACCAGACTGTAGAGCTTTATTAGTAGCCTGTAAAGCTTCAAAGTTGGTAACCATACCGCTTTTGATGCCTTCTTCGATTCGCTCTCCCAATTTGATGATGTCAGAGAACTTGTGACCTTCGACCATCATCAGCCGCTTGTAATATTGAGGATCATGAGCTCGTACAAAGAATTTATTCATTTGTTCCTCTTCTAAGACTGGCCTAACCTTGGCATCTTCTAACCTCCAACGAGTAGCATACTCGCGAAAGGTCTCCATTGGCTTCTTCTTTAAATTCTGGATGTAGAATACATCCGGAGCATTCTCCGTGTTGAACCTGAATCGATCCATGAAGTCTGTTGCCATGCTTACCCAATTAGTCCATTTCTTGGCCGATTTACCAGGACAATGCATCTCCTTTCAAACTCCTCATGAAGAGTTTCATGCGAATTCTTTCATCTTTTCCCACGCCAACCAATTTTTCGCTGTAAGTTCTCAAATGGACTCTTGAATCGCCAGTACCATCGAACATCTCGAACTTAGTAGTTTTGTTGTCACGCCCCAAAATCGAGGGACACGACCGGCACTCAACCGGGTGACCCCAGTCAAGCGAACCTGATTTTCCTTTCCTACCCAATGTGCTTCCCCGTGTTTAGATCATCCATTGTTTATGTGAAACAGTGAGATAAGCTTAAGAGTGTGTGATTACCACAATAAATCCATTTTTTCCTCATTTTACATTATTATACTAGATTTCCCAAAACATACATAATGGATACAACACTTCCAAATACGGACCACGATTACGAACAATTACAACCACTGCCCAAAATATATATATACACCCACATAGTGTCTACGGAGCCTCTAAAAGTACTAGGAGTTTGTACAATACTTGCCGACAACAAGGCCCCGACTATACCTTACAATACATAACTCAAAAGGAGGTGGCATGAACTACACTTGGCCCCGAGAAGAAGTGGGGCTCACCAGTACAACTGAGAAAGGATGAGGAGAAATCACCACTAACGGCGAGCTGAGCAACCTGCTATGGACCCACCTACATCCATATAAAAAGATGTAGCGCCCCCGGCAAAAGGGACGTTAATACTGTGGAATAGTACTAGTATGTATGAACAAACTTTATCCTAAGTACAATCAAACATACACAAATAAGAAACAGTAATAGAACCAATAAATGAATGCACGTGGAAAGAAGCAACCAAAATCAACAAGTTTCACAATCTCTCCTTTTTCCCTTTCAACATCACCATATTCAAGAGTTTCCTAGATTTTTCATTTCGATAGTGATAATGATCACATTCCATCCTTATTACCTCGGCCACCCTTATTACCTCGGCCACCCTTATTACCTCACGACTCATTATCCTTATTAGTTCGTGTTGCCGCGCGGAACCCGATCCCACCTGACAATCATATTTCATAACAGCAACCACAAACAATCAAATCAAAAGAATTCTTCCTTTCAAGGAACACAAGTTTATATCAACAATTCACTATTTGAGCTCAAGGCACAATGAATCTCACCAAGCAGTAATTTATGTACATGGTGTTGCCATAATCGTTCAACTCACTTACATCATTTCACAATACCCTTTTTCATTACTTACCACACACGGTTTTTAGCCATCATATACATTCCCACACTTGGGCACATTAACATTCTTTCATTTATTAACACATACTTTCATATCGATACCCTCAAGCTTTTACGAGCTTTGCACATAATAAGATAGGCACATCAAAACACCTTTCACAATCTCATATAGCACGGTAGTATATCAATCAACTAGGACGATCAAAGAATAGAATCTTACGTCTTAACACATTTGAAAAATCAATTTACATATTTTCAAACAAGGTACACATACCGTATGCTCGGACCCAACAAGAGGATTCTACAAAGGTTAAAGTTATCCATACATACCTCGAATCGGGATTTTTCCTTAATTTCTATCTCAAATCACTGGACCTTCTAGCACCTTCAATCTAATTCACAATGCGGCACATTTAAACTTAGAATTAGGAATCATGAACATGTCTTGAACTCATTTGAGCTTTCTATCAAACACTAGGTGTTCCTTTAGATTAAATAACCCCTTTTTAGTGAAAGGTTACTCCAACCTATTTTCCTTTACTAGATTATTATAAATTGGGTACATGCATGTAAGATTCTTAAACCCATCTTTATAAACTATCCTACCCATGTTTCATTTTAATAAAAATCTGGAAATTAAGGTTAATGAGGTAGAAGCTTACCTCTTGGAGTCAAGAAATTTGTGTCCTACTTGATTAGTTCCAAGCTTGAGTGATGAAGGAAAACCAATTTCATGAAGTTGGGACTTTCTCTCTCTAGAACCCACTCTTTCCTCTCTCTAATATATCAGAAAAATGGTTAAACTTGAAGGGAGGGGTATTTTAATGAACTGGGGTCGGCTTTTAAAAATTAGAAAAACAGGGGCCCGACACAAGAATGCGGTAAGGAATGCGATCGCGTTCCTGACATGCGGTCCGCATAATCGGCCGCATAATGGCCCTCAAGATGGGCCAAAATTCAAAACACACTGCCCAGATATGTGACCATTGTGCGGTTCGCATACACGTTATGTGATCGCATAATGCGTCGCATAACTTCCCTCCTAAATCAAAGGCAAAAATGCGACAGCTATGCGGTCCGCAGAACTGAAATGCGATCGCATATTGGACCGCATAGTTGACCTCAAATGGGGCAGTGATCTGCCCGTGTTTGCGACCATTATGCGGTCCGCATACACGTTTTGCGATCGCATAGTGCGTCGCATAACACCTACTTTATGGAAAAATTTTATTTTTTAAGTCTCGGGGTACTTTTCACTCAATTTAGGTCCGTTTTAAGAATTTCCTCAATAAAAACAACTCGGGGACTCATTCGGGCATTTTTTTAAGTAAGAAAATTTTACGGGTCTTTACAATAGTACCCCTCAGGCAGTTCGACATCAGGCTGTATGCAAATATCTTCATAGATCAGCCCCTCAATCCCTCTAACTCGTTCGACACCCTGAACTCGATTGGTCAACTTCTTGAGTTCCTCGGCCAAATTCCTGATGAGCCTATCCTTCTCGTCAGAATCAGGGGTATGTGGTGTGGAATGAGCCACGGTTTCCACATAAATGGGATTATTGTAGGCCTGGAAGTGGTCTTTTGTCTGATCCTGGAGAGGTGGAGTGTTATGGTGACAGGCATTGCATTGTGCTGGCGGGACTTGGTCTTTGTGGTGATTCAATTGTTTAGGGGTGTTTTGTGGTAAAGTGGGTTTTGAGCATTTGGGAAGTGGACATCCGAAAAATTGAGGGAAAGTGATAGGTGAGCCAAATTATTGACTTGGTCAAGTTCTTCTTGGAACTTCATCAGCTTTTTCTCCAGTGGAGACATACCCTCTTGCAGAACCTGAATACCCCGACCATCAGTGATCTCAACCTGTTCATCCCTGTTGTCTTTTCTGACGCCGCTTGCCTCTGCCATCTTAATTTTACCCTTGCCTTTTCCTTTGGGAGGAGTAGGAGGAGGGCCCTTTGATCTTGTGCTGTAGGCGGATGATGCTAGAATGCACGAACCAACCTTTGGGGAGGGGAATAATAATAAAGAAAACAAAAAAATGAAAAAAAAAGTAATGAAGTTAGTGAGGATCATAAAAAAAAATATTGCAGTATTTAAACACATAAGGCGGAAATGTAAAGCGTGTCCTAAGTTGAGGACCTTTTTGTGCCCGAGGTAGGCCTAGCGACAAATTGATTTAGAGAACTTAAGATGCTAAATGCCTCATTTTATTGATAATAAAATAGACAAATCCAACACGACTCTAAGAATGCGAAAAATATAAAATGTCACTACTGGCCAGGGGCCTTATTACATCAGAAGGCAAAGTAAAGACAATCCTATCTACTTGGTCCCAGAAGGACCTTCCCCACACTCGGCATCTCTGCTCGCCTTCATTAGCGTCCCCATCTCGCGGAGTCCCAGCAACAAGTAGGTCCTGGCTAGAATTCCTCCTTCGGCTCCCTCGGCCTTCTGACAGGTCTTGATCCCCCTAATGAACTTCTCTTCTAAGTCGACTATGCCTCGTTCCAAGTGTGCTCGCCTCTGGGTGGAGGCGATGGCCATGTCTTTCCATTCCTCTATCAGCTTCTTATTGGCCTCGTGTATTTTGTGATGATCTTCTTCACAATCACGGAGCCTCTTGCAAAACTGGTTGAGTCTAGTCGTTGCTTCGACCGTCTCATCTATGACCTTGTGGCCTTGAGAAAACCCTGGTTTGATACTTCCACCCCAATTATCTTCCAACCATCCCAGATAATAAGGAGAGTAACCAACATGATACCTGTCGGGTTCAATAGTATACTTTTCTAACCGGATATTGCAGTGCCACAAATGTTGAGCTTGGCATTTATGAGGGATGCCGTCGTTTTCGAAATCTGCCCTGAGATGACTTATCTTCTCGACCCTTGGTACCAATTTCTTCCTTCTTGCTTGCCTCATGACTCGGATCGGGACATAATGATACGTCCCTCTTAGACCAATCAATATCGAAATGGGGTGTCTCAAGTTCGGATGATGAACTCGTCGGTTGGGAACCACTCAAACATCGACTGAATCTGATCCTCAGTCAAGTTTCCTAGCAACTCGGCCCATCCATTGGCGTTTTCCAGATAAGCAAACATGTCGGGGATATAGTTCATACGCTTTGGATGATGGAAAGCAATATGATCATCCTAAATTCTCCTATGGATGTCCTGCCGGTAGTCGCCCTTTTGCAAATGCTCAGTGAGCCACAGTTGGAGTAATAGATTGCAATCCTCGAAATGTTTTTCCCCTCGTTGACACTTTTCCATGGCTCAGTATGTCAGCAATGATCATTGGCACGATACTGTCCTGCCCGTCAATCCCTTCCATCAGAGTCTTGGTAACCATAGCCAACCTGGTGTGAATTCTTTCTTTGTCGGGAACACCATCAGACCCAAGAAGCATACTATAAAGACGAATACCTGGCGGTGAATGTGCCCCAGAGAAGTAAGGGTGAACTCTTCCTGATAAGTGCGGTAAGACTGGCTACGACCATACCTATCGTATAAATAGTCAAAGGGGATGTACGAGTCTTCCAAGCAGACCATGTCTGGATTTTTCTTTAGTTCCATCATCTTGAGAAAACCAGGCCTGTACGGTTTTCAGGCATCAATAACCCTGGAGATTCCCAAGCTAAACCGGCTAACCCTCCTATTTCCTCTAGAAATGGTGTCATGTTATTGTTTCCAAAGTGAAAGACCGACCGATCACATTCCCAGAATAGGGTAGCAGCTTCTATCATCATGTTGTTAGGCTGAATGCCCAGAAGAGAGGGCAGGTTGCTCATGTGTTTTCTGATGGCTGTTTTGTCAGTTGAGTGAAGATCCTCCCACCAGTTTAGTAGTTTGGGGTGGATATTGGTGACCATGATGAATCTGGGGACCTCGTGCCTCATTTCTGCAAAACAAATAGGTTAGGCCTTTATCCACACCAGACTCAACTATTTAACACCAATAATTAGCATGGGCATTTAGTTCTCCAAATAAATGCATAGAACGTGAAGGTGTCCGTTTGGGTTCCAGGGAAACCCAATGGACTTTGGACAAGGCTATCTTAAAGGTTGTTGTGCGGGCAACACGTTAGCCTGGCTAGGTTTGACCATGATGCATTTAACATAAAATAGAGTAAGGTTTCTATGGGGTTTTAGACCGGTACCCTTGAGTGGACAACTCAAGGGGGAAGGCACGGAACTGTCGACTGCACTGCTGATCGATTAGTTTTACTGCAAATACGCCTTTTCGAATTTAGGGGTATTAATATTGGAGTAGAGCAACCACTCATTGTAAGTGTTGCTATAGGATTTTTGTTTGGCATGAGTGGAATATGAATGTGGATCATGATATGCAATAAATAATATTTAAACAAGTAGACATGTATTTTCACATTGAGGAAAGCGGTAAAGAAGGAAATACGACAGTTATAATTGAAAGCAGTTACAAAGAAAACATGAAGATACGTCAGTTTTGTTCAGACGAAATAAATACTTACGAAATTAAACAGTTAACAACACATAACGGGAATAGGAAAGGGTATAAACATTTAACAGAAATTGAAAGGTCCAAATTCACAAGACAACCTGTAATGGTGTAAGCCTAGGGAATATCCCAAGCAGAGTCGCCATGCTGTCGTGCCTCCCCTTTTCCTCGCACGGGTCAGGTGCGGAGAGATCGGGTTTATGACATTCTGGACAACTCCTTAAAGCAAGAGGTTTAAGGAAGAGTCGCCACCTAATGATTTTGTGGTGTGTTAGGGCACCTAGAGTAGATAACTCATGAACTAGTTTGCATTATCAGAGATTGGGTAAGGGCTTGAAGTTATCCTAAGGGGAAGGTGTTAGGCACCCCTTAATATCCACAGTTGTGGGTCCCAACCAAGAAGTTTTGTGAATTTGGACGGTAAACAAATAGCAAGTAAGGTTCATATAAGAGTGGATTTCAAACAAGTATGAAAATCTTTAAAGGTTTTTGGGAAAACATCAGAGTAAAAACATTTGAAAAGAATTGTCCTAGGTTTAAAGTAATACGGATCACATCAATGCAATACCCAGTAATCACTCCTCAAAGAGGGGCTACACGTGGTATTAGCGCACCGGTCACCATATCCGTATTCTACCTTTCCCACCCCATAGATGTTAGAAGCGCATGCTGGTCATGAAAGCTTATTGCGTGCTATTACCCGTCCCATTCTACAAGTCCCGTTGGGTGTTTAGGACTACTAATCCTACAAGGTGGGTACTAGGCTGAACCCTTAAGTTTTAAAGGATAAACTCTAGGCGACAAGTAGAAAACAATTAGGACTTGCACATAAAGGATTCACATAGGCAGTTAGGGGGCTCATATATCCCTCCACAAATAAACACATAAATAGCACGTTCAAACACAATGAGGGTCTCAAGGTCAGAACTTAAAACAGGAGATTTGTGTGTTAAAATAGCAGGTTTTAACGAGCTTTTAACAAAAGGAATATTTTGAAAATAACTCAGTAATAAAGCAGGAGTAAAACAGAGTAGTTTGAAGACAGAACAGGGTTAAAAATAAACAAAGAGATTTGCAGAAAGGAGTGACTGATTTTGAAAATCTAGTAGTTCAAAAATAGAGCAGGAGTCAGCAGTTTAAAATGAATTTTAGTAAAAAGTGAATGAATAATTTCAGAAACCAGTAATTTTGAAAGCAGAGAAGGGACTTAAATAACAGAGTGATTTGTATGTATTTTGATAAAAAAAGGTGAATGGTTTTTTTTAAATTCAGCAATTTATAGGCAAAGCATGAGTTGAGGATGGTAACAAACAGCAAAGTCTTAAAGATTTCAAAAAAAGGACTGATTGGTTTTAAAGACCACCTTTTAATACAGGCAAGACATAAAACAGTTGATTTTGGTTTCAAAAAGTATTAGGCCTAAGGTTTGCCTACGCATCCGTATATATACCGATTATGCACACATTGATTATGAGTCCTGAAGCATGATTTCTAGATACAAATGAAGAAGCAGTATCATTACGACATATTTTATTATAGTTAGTAGCTGTGAGCAGGATTTCTAAAATAAACATGAGAATAGTAGATATGCTGAAGTAAACAACCTAAACATGGTATGCATGTCCTAACCATGATACTATTGCACACATAGGTAAATAAATCCTACAGTCATGATTTCTACCTATAACTATCTAAGCATGAATAATCCCCTCCCATAATTACTATCCAACCCCAAATATTTATTTACAGATTATTACAACCAGGGATAATAAATTACGTTACTGAAGGGAAAATAAGAAGCTACTTCTATAGGGAGCCTTCAATCAGGCCCATATCTCCCAACCTCAATCCTTTCGAGTTTTACAGCCTTTCATGGTCAGGGTGCGACAAAGCTCCCTAGGACCCTCGTGGGTCCCTAACCAATACCAGCACCCAAACATAGTTACAAAAGTTGAGCAAGTGCAGTGTGGAATTACCAGCCTTATGTGTCAGAGTTCAATGGGTACTCAGAGGTACCTAAGGTAGTGCTCACACGAAGAGGGTAGAACCTAAATTTCTAAGAGTAGTGAGATGTGCTAGAATGAGAGAAAAGTTTGTAGTTAAACAGAGTTTAAAAGAAGCTGGAGAGTTGTTTTGAAAGATTAGCTTTTGAAAAAAATCCCAGAAGTATTAATCACAAAAAAAAGAGTTCAACAGTGTAGAATTGCACACAAGGATAATGGGGTAAGGGGACAAGTAGGTCACATAATTACAAAGGAGAGCCATAGACTTAAGAAACTCATTTAAGCATAATTACACAAATCAAAGATGTTCAAGGGACCAAGAAATGGCCAAGTTTAGACATGATAATAGACAACAACAGAATACAATTATAACTGGTAAAATTAGGAGTAAACAATAGTCATATGAGCATCACTGACTCAACATGTAAGTCAAAAAGAGATAAAGCATAACGGGTACTAACAGATAAACAAAAGATTCAATTGCACGTTGAGCAGTAGAAGCATAAGTAGAAGAAAATCAGGAAGATAACAAACTGAAATAATAATCGTGGTGGTTGTGGCATAATTGTGTCAAAACCCCACCGAAGAGAGACGGAAAACCACCCAAGCAGGAACCCCAGTAACCGTTTGGCATGGTCGGAATCATTGAAGGCTTCAGAGATAAAATAATTGAAGAAATGAGGCGTCATGAAGGCTGGTGGTCGAAAGGATGGTGGTCGGAGGTGGCCGGAGATAGGCTGAGCTTCATCGGAGAAGGAGGGAATAGGGAAGGTTCTAGAGAGAACCAGAGAGAGGGAGAGAGACGAGAAGAGAGAGGGTCGGTCTCGAAAGAATGAGAGGGGTCCGGGGGGTAGTGAGGGGTTAATTATGGTAAGGAACGATCTGGGCCGTTGATCTCATTTGATCAACGGTTCAGATTAATTGGGGTTTGGGCCGGGTAGAGAATTGATTTGGGCTGGGTTACTTAAGGTCTGATGGGTTGGGGTTAATTGTGTACAAAATGTGTCTGAATTTTAAATAAATGTGGCTAAGTGTTAAATACCCAATAAAAATAGATAATTTATTAGTTAAAATAACCAATAATTATAAAAAAAGAAATTAAGCTAAAATAGGTAAAATTACAGTAATTAACTAATATTGAGTGTAAAAAACATAAATTTCGAATTAAAATACTATAAAATGTCCAATTGGGCTATAATTGCAAAATTGTTGTAATTGAAATTAATGAGACCCAATTGGCTAATTTTTGAAATAATTGAATTTTACTGGATAAAAAATGATTATAAATAACATGCTGAGCTGGGAAATATTTTGGAATTATTTAAATATGAAATATTAATATAAACAGGAAAATAATAGAAATAGGGAAAAATAGGGAAAAACACTCATTATTACAAAGAGTAATTTTTAGGGCTTATATGCCAGTTTGAAAATAATTTGGGGAAAAATTGAGAACAATTGTTTTGAAGGGAAAAAGAGTGAACAATATATATGTTGTAGATATGTCCACACTTTCAGAAAATAAACTCACTTGCTTAAGTGTGTCGGATAATGATGCCCTCCTTTGGCACAAGAGACTTGGACATGCTAGTCTGAGTCAACTCAACAAATTAGTCTCCAAGGACGCGGTGATAAGGTTGCCTAACATCAAGTTCATATATAGTTTGTGAGGCTTGTGAAAGGGGAAAGCGAGTGTGATCCTCTTTTAAATGACAGAAAATGGTAAGCACCACCAGGACGATGGAACTGGTCCATATTCTCTGTGGTCCAATGAGAACATTGAGAAGAGGTGGTAAAAAATATGTAATGGTGCTTGTTGATGATTACTCTAGGTTTACTTGGACTTTGTTTTTAACATCTAAAGATAAAACATGTGACATGTTTACTTCTTTTGTTAGAAAAACTCAGAAACAACTAGGTAGTCAACTTGCATCAATTAGGTTTGATCATGGCACTGAATTTTAAAAACACTAAATTTGCTGAATTTTTTGACGAGCATGGAATAAATCATAATTTCTCTGCTCCTAGAGCTCCACAATAAAATGGGGTAGTTAAAAGAAAGATTAGGACACTTGAAGATATGGCTAGGACTATGCTTCTTTCTAGTAAACTGCCCAATAGCTTCTGGGCATAAGCTATAAATACTGCATACTACAACATAAATAGGTGCATGACTAGACCTCTAGTAGAGAAGACTCCTTATGAGTTACTTAAAGGGAGAAAACCAGACATATCCTATCTTTGGGCATTTGGATGCAAGTGCTTTGTGCACAATAATGGTAAAGACTCCCTAGGTAAGTTTCATCCAGAAGTGATGAGTGAGTATTCTTGGGATATTCCTCACATAGCAAAGCTTATAAGGTCTATACAAAAATAACTATGTGTATAGAAGAAAGTGTTCATGTTGTTTTTGATGAAACTAACATTCTTTTTTAGAGGCAGGAACATGATGATGAAGCAATTGGGCTGGTAAAAAACTCAAATAAAACCACAGCCCAGACTGAAGTTGCAATAGAGGAAGGAACAAGTGATGGAACAGGTTCTTACACCCAGGGCAACATGATAGGGGGAATAGAACAAAGAGGAAATAATCTCAAACCTCATGAGAACCTGTCCATGAACCTGTTCCTCAATACTAAAACATTGAAGGAACATCAAGGGGAAACCAGCTGGTTGTGAAATCTTACAAGTATCAAAGTTCTCATCCTGTTGAGAACATAATCACTAATCCAACCTCCGGAATCAAAACCAGATCTTCATTAAAGAGTCTTTGTACTTTTGATAATTTCTTATCTCTTACTGAACCTAAAAATGTTGCTGAGGCTTTGCAGGATGCAGACAGGGTAAATACAATGCAAGATGAACTCAACCAATTTGAAAGGAGTCAAGTTTGGCATCTAGTACCAATACCCAAGGACATATCAGTAATTGGCACAAAATGGGTCTTCAGAAACAAACTTGATGAAGATGGAAAAGTTACAAGGAACAAAGCAAGATTGGTGGTTCAAGGATATCATCAAGAGGAGAGCATAAACTATGATGAAACCTTTGCTCCATTTGCAAGGTTGGAAGCAATAAGACTCCTCATAACTATCAGATGGATGTCAAGAGTGCCTTCTTCAATGGCTATATAAAAGAAGAAGTGTTTGCTAAGCAACTTCCGAGGTTTAAAAGCAAGGACTGCCCTGATCATGTAGACAAACTTGACAAGGTACTTTATGGGCTAAAGCATGATCCAAGAGCACGGTATGAAGGATTATCAAATTTTTTGCTTGAACATGATTACAAGAGAGGTAAAATTGACAATAATTTGTTCTTGAAAGAAAAAAGGTAAAGATCTCTTGTTAGTTCAGATATATGTTGATGATATAATCTTTGGAGAAACCACTGATAAGTTAAGTAAAGAATTTTCTAAACTAATGCGGAGTGAATTTGAAATGAGCATGATGGGTAAGCTTAATTTCTTTTTAGGCTTACAAATTAAACAAAATTCAAATGGAACTATGATCCATTAGCAGAAGTGTAAAAGAGTTGCTTAAAAGGCTTAAAAAGAAAAATTCCAAAGAAATTGACACTCCTATTGCAATAGCTACACAGTTAGATATAGATGAACCTGGTTCATCTAATTATCAGAAGTTGTATAGGGGAATGATTGGTTTATTATTGTATCTCACTGCTAGAAGATCTAACATTGTTTTTAG
The DNA here is from genome assembly GCA_005239525.1 of Nicotiana knightiana. Taxonomy (NCBI): domain Eukaryota; kingdom Viridiplantae; phylum Streptophyta; class Magnoliopsida; order Solanales; family Solanaceae; genus Nicotiana; species Nicotiana knightiana. Next base: position 111,154 of record ML376389.1, on the reverse strand, counting down.
TGTATGCCTTTGTGCGAGATTTCGGGCAAATCCAAAGGATTCTCACTTGACTGTTGTCAAGAGGATTTTGAGATACCTAAAAGGCACCACTGACCTTTGTCTATGGTATCCAAAAGGTAGTAATTTTAATTTAGCGCTATATGCTGATGATGATTATGCAGGTTTTCTTGTGGATAGAAAGAGCACCTTAGGTATGTCACACTTTCTTTGCTCATGTATTGTGTCTTGGGTCATCAAAAAGCAAAATTTTGTGGCCTTATCTACTGCCGAAGCTGAGTATGTTGCTGCTGCTTCATGTTGTGCTCAATTGTTGTAGATTAAACATCAATTAATGGACTTTGGAATTGATGTTGGTTGTATCCCCATATTTTGTGATAAAACTAATGCAATTAGTATGACAAAGAACTCGGTTCATCACAAGAGAACTAAGCACATAGATATTAGGCATCACTTTTTGAGGGACAACTATGAAAAGAGTTTGATCACTGTGGAATTTTGTGCTACTGACAAGCAAATAACTATCATCTTCACAAAATCTCTAAGTAGAGATCACTTTGAAAGGAACATGTTAGAATTAGGGATGATTATGATCACTGATGCATGGCTAGAATTTATGGTTTAACACGTTATATGCCTTACATTTTATGTGCGTTAATGATAAAAATACACTTTTTATGTTCATAATGGAGTCTATTTCATGTGTAGGTGCATTGGAGATGGAAACCAAGCTAAATGGATGCATGAACGTCGAAAATACGCTCAAGAGTCGAAAAGGATTGACCCGGGCTATAGCCGGGCGTTTTGTCCTTAAAGCCAGGCGAACCTGGGAGTTAGTGGGGCGTTTGGCCCCTAAAGCCAGGGTCAGCCTGGCGTTAGGCCCCTAAAGCCAGGGTTAGCCTGGTGTTAGTGGGGCGTTAGACCCCTAAAGCCAGGTCTTCCCTGGCGATAAAAGAGCGTTTGGGGCTTAACGCCTGGGTCCCTATCCGGTCAATTCTGAGTTTTAAAGGTTTTAAGTGTTTCCCGGTTGGAATAGAAGTCTCCTACACGGCTAGGGTTTATCCCAAACATATAAATAGACCCAAAAACACAACTTGAAAAGGGGAGAAGCCATTGAAGTGAAGGAAAAAAACCTGTGGATTACTACTCAGTGAAGCAAACATTGATTTTTATAGCTTTTATTTATTATTTTGTAGTTCAATTATGCAAGTTATTTTAGAATTGATTCTTATGAATATGAGTAGCTAATTTTCTTAATCTAGGGTTTTGGTGGAACCCGTTGGGGGATAAACTTATTGTGATATTAATATAGTTTTGATTGGTTGATTAATCTCTATTTGTTCAACTACGTTCTTGTTGTAGTTGATTGAAGGGCCCTCAATTAGCTGTGCCTATTTATTATGTATCTACTTGAGAGAGAGTTCATATTTAGGTAGTTGTTTGAACAAAACCACTCCTAGGGTATAGACGAGAGTCATAACCGAGGGTTTAGAAGTTGGATTAGAAATAACGATACTTCGGGTGCAATCTAAAGTGAACTGTAATGCAATCTAGCTAGCGTAACTTGAGAGAGTGCGTCTAGTAAATTATCATAATTACTTGAGAGAGATTTATGGTAGATAGAGTGTTCGTGATTGATAGAGACAACTAATCAAGCTATATGAAGTACCCGAGAAGTAAGTTCACTGACGGGGGAAGCCATAACCTTAGACCTTTATCATAATTGTTTACAACACATTGTTAGTAATTGTTAGTTATTATTATTGTCAGTAGAATTAGTAAAACATCACCAATTTATATTAAAAAGTCTTGAGAGAATTGATTGAGTAAAAGTTGCGTATTCTAAAGACTTGATTGATACGTAAATTCCCTGTGGGATCGACTCTGGGCATAATACCCCGGATTATATTTGCAACGCCCGCTTAGTCTTTTATTAGACATAGTTGAGCGTGATCAAATTTTGGCGCCGTTGCCGGGGAGTTAACGATATTATCAAGTGTAGATGTAGGTGTACATATTACTAGGTTTCAAGTTTGATATTTTTTTTTTAGTATGTGATATTTATTTTCTTTATTTTAGTTGTATTTGTTAATTTGATAAACATGGCATCGTGGAATTATGAGAGTTTGGATGTTGTTAATTCTACTTTTGATCCTCGTTATGCATATTATGGAGGAAGCCACCCAGGGCAAAATTATCAAAATATTCCCGAGAGCGAGTTATGTGCACCAACTCAATCTTATGTGTGAAATCTGTGTGATATGTGTGGTGTTCAAGATGGTCACTTTCAAGGTTGTGCTTATATTTCCTATCTTCCCCCAANTTTATTTGTTAAAACATGGCATCATGGAATTATGAGAGTTATGTTGGTAATTCTACTTTTGATCCTCGTTATGCATATTATGGAGGAAACCACCCAGAGCAAAATTATCAAAATATTCCCGAGAGCGAGTTATGTGCACCAACTCAATCTTATGTGTGAAATCTGTGTGATATGTGTGGTGTTCAAGATGGTCACTTTCAAGGTTGTGCTTATATTTCCTATCTTCCCCCAACCCCTTACTTTGATGGTTCTTCTTTTTCTTGTGAAGTTAATAGAAACAAAGAACCCAGTGATGATGACCGGAAAAGGATCGAGGATATGATGAAGTGCCTTTTGAAAAAATAGGAGGAGATACAACTGCGGGTACAAAGGCAAGATGAAACTATTCGCAACTTGGAGACTCAACGAGTCAACTAGTTGAAGCTTTTAATGCTCAATATGCCAATATTATGGATAGTAGCCAGGAGCAGTGTACATTAGAGATGGAAATTGAGGTGCCAATGGAGGGGTCCAAAGTAGAAACCCAACACACTAACCAACTAGAATTTGAGGATGCCGATGTTGAAGAAGTAATACTAGAGTCAACCAGGGACGTTGAGGATTCAAATTTAATCGACTCTAGTGTGATTGATGTTGAGGATGTTGAAAGTCCTGAAGTTCATGTGTTTGAGCGCATTGGTCCTCACTCCAAAATTTTTTCCACATTGTGCTTGGATGATGATATGGAAATAGAGTCATCTAAGACAATTGAGGCGTTAAGGAATGAGGAAAAAGATGCCTACATTCTGGAAATTTTCTTGCCAGAAAGAAAGGACTACATACCTCATGTAAAAGCCAAGAAGTATAAAATAATACAATGGTTGCTTGGGCCAATTATATTTGTTCCACCACCCATGGAGCATAACCGAAAACTTGATGCCAAATTGGGGGTGCAATTCATAAGTTCGAAGTGGAGGCAGAAAGTGATTCACGTCGTGCCGCGACGTTAAATCAAGCGCTTGTTGGGAGGCAACCCGGATTTACTGCTTTATTTTATTTTATTTTATTTGTTTTTGTTTTATTTTATTTTCTAATTGTATTATTTTTGTAGTGTCAAATGTTTTGAATTTTTTAGGAGCATGGAACGCAAAGTCACTGGAAGGATGCAACAACAAACCAGATGGTTAGAACTAAATGTGAGGTACCCGCAGGAAGGACCAGGCCTGGGAGAAGTCTGAGTACCCCATGAGATGCTAGTGCTTCGGCCTGTGGCCTACCAAGGAGTTTTTATTACCCTTTTATATGTATGGGTGCGCATTGGGGACAATGCACAATTTTAAGTGTGGGGTGAGGAGATTGTCTGGTGACTTTCTATGCTATTTTAGTTATGTTAGATTAATGGAATAATTTATTTTTTTACAAAAATTTAAAAAAAAAAATTAAGTTTTTCCCGACGATGGATCTATTAGACAATTTTCTTGAGGGAAGTAAGTCTAAATAAAATACCAAAAAATATTTTTGTTTTAGGTAGTGTAGTAATTCCCCCTTGGTTTTTTTTTTGGACCACGGTTCCTTTCCAAGAGTTTTTAATTGAACCGGGTGTAGGTAGTATTTAATTTTTAGGAGTAGTAACCACATGGTTGAGGGTTTAATCGTAGCAATATCTCGGAACATCGTGATGCCTTGAGAATTGTCAGTACTTTGGTTGTGACGCTTAGGCTCAATTTTTTGACTCCAGAATAAATACCTTAAATCGTGGATTCTTAAATTTGCTTAACTGCTTTGACTGGAGTGTCGTGATAGATCCAATCCTGAGTGAGTTATGTGCCATGTGTGTGTGAGATTGTTATGCTATTCTGTGCATTGCATTTGATGTCTAGAACTTGCCCCGTGTGTGTGCAAAGCGAAATAGAAGTTTTGTTCATTCTTGGAAGTGATATAGGCATTTCTTTGTTGAGCCAATTATCTATATTTTACCCACCTAATTGTTTTGTATCGTAGTTAACCCCTTTGAGCCTATAATCCTTTTTCTTTGGCAACCACATTACAAGCCATACCCCTTTGTTTGAATCGATCATATATTTGAACCTTGTTACCTCTCGTAAGGACTGAAAAAGTGATGAAATATTGAAAAATTAAAGTGTGGGGTGGTAGGTTGGTTTTTGAGGGGAATACTTGAAATAAGGAGAAATGTGCACTATTTTGAAAAGTAAGAGTCACTTGAAAAAATAAAAAAGAGAAAAAAAGAAAAAAAAATAGAAAATAAATAGTTGTATTGTTGTGAAAGAAAAATATATATATGTAGTGACTCTTGATGTAATTGTGCTTAAAGAAGTATGGGGTAATAACATTGATATGAAGGTGGAGTTTGGCTTAATATAAGTTTGAGGTTGAGCGCTAAAGTATATGTATTAAAGTGCTTAGGGAGGTGTAGTCACTCTTATATCCAAATGTATCCTACCCGTCCCGCAGCCTACATTACAACCAAATAAAGTCCTACTTGATCCTAGACTGAATGAGCTCGATTAGTAGAGTAGTACACTACGGGCAAGCCTATGGTGCATCTTTTGTGGCATATGAATATTATTTCTGAGAGCGAGTGAATTCTTTCTATCTTGAGTTCATAAGTGTTCTTAAATTTTATTGTGTGACGAACTAGCTCTTTGATATGGCGAGGGCACATGATTCATGAAGGAAAGGTAATGTTGTTGACCTCTATGTTAGAGTAGTTAGTAAATTGTGAATAAAGCATGGTATTTGTGAGTCGATTATTGAGGCGAGGATGTCACACCTTTGTGCTTAAACTGCTTTAAAGATTCTTGGTATAACGTGTTAAGAGATTTGCTTAATAAGTTGTGTACATGAGTGTAGTGTGATTGCTCGAGGACGAGCAAATGTTTAAGTGTGGGGTATTGATGCG
>ML376389.1:81373-105873 GCA_005239525.1 Nicotiana knightiana | reverse complement strand
TGCCTTACATTTTATGTGCGTTAATGATAAAAATACACTTTTTATGTGCATAATAGAGTCTATTTCATGTGTAGGTGCATTGGAGATGGAAACCGAGCTAAATGGATGCATGAACGTCGAAAATACGTTCAAGAGTCGAAAAGGAGTGACCCGGGCTATAGCCAGGCGTTTTGGCCTTAAAGCCAGGCCAACCTGGGCGTTAGTGGGGCGTTTGGCCCCTAAAGCCAGGGTCAGCCTAGCGTTAGTGGGGCGTTAGGCTCCTAAAGCCAGGTTCAGCCTGGCGTTAGTGGGGCGTTAGACCCCTAAAGCCAGGTCTGCCCTGGCGATAAAGGAGCGTTTGGGGCTTAACGCCTGGGTCCCTATCCGGTCAATTTCGAGTTTTAAAGGTTTTAAGTGTTTCCCGGTTGGAACAGAAGTCTCCTACACTGCTAGGGTTTATCCCAAACATATAAATAGACCCAAAAACACAACTTAAAAAGGGGAGAAGCCATTGAAGTGAAGGAAAAAAACCTGTGGATTACTACTCAGTGAAGCAAACATTGATTTTTATAGCTTTTATTTATTATTTTGTAGTTGAATTATGCAATTTATTTAGAATTGATTCTTATGAATATGAGTAGATAATTTTCTTAATCTAGGGTTTTGGTGGAACCCGTTGGGGGATGACCTTATTGTGATATTAATATAGTTTTGATTGGTTGATTAATCTCTATTTGTTCAACTACGTTCTTGTTGTAGTTGATTGAAGGACCCTCAATTAGCTGTTCCTATTTATTATGTATCTACTTGAGAGAGAGTGCATATTTAGGTAGTTGTTTGAACAACATCACTCCCGGAGTATAGACGAAAGTCATAACCGAGGGTTTAGAGGTTGGATTAGAGATAACGATACCTCGGGTGCAATCTAAAGTGAACTGTAATGCAATCTAGCTAGCGTAACTTGAGAGAGTGCGTCTAGTAAATTATCATAATTACTTGAGAGAGATTTATGGTAGATAGAGTGTTCATGATTGATAGAGACAACTAATCAAGCTATATGAAGTACCCGAGAAGTAAGTTCACCGATGGAGGAAACCATGACCTTATACCTTTATTACAATTGTTTACACCTTATTGTAGTTAATCTTTAGTTTTAATATTTTCATTCAGTTGTAATAGTTTAAACAACACCAAGTGAAAGTTTAGTATTTTGACAGCTTGCTTGATACTTTAACTCCCTGTGGGATCGACTCTGGGCATAATACCTCGGATTATATTTGCAACGTCCTCTTAGTCTTTTATTAGACATAGTTGAGCGTGATCAATCACCTAAAAGGACCAATTCAAAATTCACAATCGAAAAAAAAAGATTGGTTAGAAAATCTGTAAATTTTGTATATAATTAGATTAGATTTTTCTCTGTCTCATACTTTTAATAGTATACTCTTGTGCCATATGCTAAAATGACTCATTAATCTCTAATCATATTTTCTCTATTTACTTGGAAAATTTAGACTTAAACAGGAGATTTCTCAGTGAAGAACCTGGTTCATCAAGATTACACGGTATGTATTCTACACTTTGCATAATTTGAAATAACCATATTTGGGTCATGATTAAAAGCAGAGTTCCATCTAATCTCAAATCTTTTTTGGACTTATCCGTTACAAAATGAACCAATTCTGTTTCAAAGAAATTCCAACCGCATTTAGTGCCTAGATTTTAGGGATAGTCTTGATCGTGTTTTAAAACTGACTTGCAGTTCGATTAGACTTCTGCAAAGCTTTCGTTACTCAATTTAACTCCACCAGTTTATATTTATCAGGAGTAGGAGTTACTTGTTTCTTCACTTCTAAACCTTCAAGCCGTCAATATTCTTTCAAACTTCTCTCCTCTTCTACTCTCACACAAATTCATCTCCCAAACTCACAAATGGCAAACACCTCTGAAAATCCTTCATCCCCACCAAAAGAACCCACACCCACACCATGTATCACATCTTCAACCACACCTATGGCTAAAAAGGGAAAGTTTAAAACTCCTGCTCGCAAGGCTGTGGATGGGAGAAAACTATTTAAGAAATTAGATAAACAGTTGAAGGCTATCCAGGTCTAGGAACCCTAGAATTCTGAAGATTCATTTAATTCTACTACTGAGGGGGAAGAAACGGTTTCTTCTAAAACTGAACAGGTATCATTTGGCCCTAAAGTTACTTCTGAAACAATTTCTGAAGTTGCTACAAATTTGTACAACATGTTTTTACTGGTAGGATCTATGGCAGGTGTTGAAACTATAGAGTCTGGAGGAGTTGGCAGTAAAAATGAAAAAGGAAAAGAAAAGGAGAGTGAGGGTGCTCGGAGTGCTGTGAGGGGAAAGGGAAAAAGATTGGTTGATTCTTCACCCACTCCTTTTGGTCTAACCAAAGAAACAAGTGCGATGGTTGTTTGGGGAGGGAAATCTGTTGGAATAGAAGAGTGTGAGGAAAACAGGGGGAAGTGGGTCCGACGAAGCTGCTGAAGGGCTGGTTCAACTTGCGAAAAATGTAGATGAACCTCTTCCATATGAACAGGAAACCCTCGCAGACCTACTAAAAAGAGTGATTGAGAGTTATAATCCAAAGAAGAAAGGAAGTTCAAAGTCTAAAAGGAAGGTTTCCCTTTCTATCACTGTTGAAATTCCTCCCACAAGAGGAAGAGCCACAAGAAGCCAAAAAAAGCAGAAAATGAAGGTTGCCCTTTCTGAAAAGAGTGACCAGGGGTTCACAAATGCGACCTCCACAAAAGCGAACTAACGCTCGCAAAAGCGACCCCTGACAGCCTCAGCAGATATCGCACTTACAATAAAATGCTTTGCAAATGTGAAGCCCCCTCCCCAGGCGACCAGTCGCAAAAGCGACGCACAAGCTAAAAAAAACGAACATCCAAGTAGTCGCAAATGCAGCCCAACCCTAGAAAAAAATGCAAGGTCCCTTTCTAGCAACCCAGAGTCACAATTGCGGCCTCCTCATCAAAAATCTTAGGAAACCATAACTAACACACTAAATATTAGCATAACAATTTGAAACAAATCCGAAACTCTCCCGCGCCCCTCAGGACCTCGTCCAATCATACCAACCAATACATATACCTCATAAAAACTCGCTCACATGCTCAGATCATAAAAATAACATATAAACCACGAATCGAGTACCAAAATGCGCCAAAATCATAATGAATCTCAAGACCTTCCAAAACCACAACCAAGCATCTGATTCCCATCAAACCAACTCGAAATGAGACAAAACTTTGCACACAAGTCATAAATGACAAAACAAACCTATTTCAATCCCCGAACTTAAATTCGAACCCGATACCCACAAAGTCAACCCATGATCAAACTTAGAGAAATACTAAACCTTCAAATTAGTAACTTTCGGGAAAATGGGCCAAATTAACCTAGGAAACTCCGAACCAAATTCCGAGCATAAGCCTAAGTCCAAAATCACCATAAAAACCTATTGGAACCATACATATACTATTTTGGGGTCCTTCTCACAAAAGTAAAACCTCAATTAACTCTTTCAACTTAAAGCTTCCAAATTAAGAATTTCTCTTCTAAATAAACCCCGAACCTCTCAGACTTTGAAACCAACCTTAAGAACATGTCGTAATACATCATTTGAAGCTACTAAAGACCTCAAACTACCGAATGAAATACTAAAGTTCAGAACAACCGGTCGGGCCGTTACATTCTCCCCTCTTAAATAAAACTTCGTCCTTCAATGTGCCAAGAGTCACTCCTTAGCTATCAATCACTTCATAAACTCACCATACACATAGCCATGAGTTATCCCACATCACCTCAATCCACATAAGCCCTTCAACACCATGTCGACTGAAGATTACTCCTTCCACCCTTAATAATAAGCCTTAGAACAAAATTTCGACATCCAAGGCTACTCCTAAGACCCGCTTCTCACATATACACAATGTATCAACTTGAACCAGCGGCATCAAATCATAAATACATCCACAAGGTATAACCACACGATGTAACTCCTTGCTTATATGTCCATAGCAACATCTACGACCCTAATAGCTGCCCATTACCAAACCTGGTACCGGTAGGTAACCTCATATCGACTAGACCTTCTTCTAAACCTTCATAACACTGCAAATGATGAAATAAACATGTGGAAACTCATAACCACTCCCCTAATCCACAAGTCATGGAGTTCTGTCACCTGAAAAGAACCAACGCCAAGCTCTAACCTGATCAACGACATTCTTATGCTGACATACCTAATCCAAGTCCGATCGCAATAATTCCACATCCAATGATCTCATCTCATCCAGTACAACTGCTCAAAAAACATGCCATACTAATACTACCAAGAGTCATATACCACGCAATTCGTGCACCAAAAAATCAACTACTTGAAGGTAACCAACGATAGAAGGAGCACCAAATGAGAGAACAGTCCTGCAAGCTTATCAGATACCATCACAAAGTGCAATGTTATAGACCCATCTCACAGCGGAGGAGAAAAATGCACAAAATAAGCACAAAGGATCATATACTAACATCACTCTGCTACATCATTTATCCCGATCCAACATACCGATCCACATGGGATACCCATCGAGCTATAATGCTCACAATCAACAAACACTTGTGTACTAGAAACGGACATGCCAAAAGCATAACTATAACCATGAAGAAACATATATCACAATATACGACAAACATGAAGACCATATCCAAGGCACAATAAACCATTCAACACCCCAAGAGCCATCTCGCTCGAATTTTCCAAAAGACTTAAACGGAACCGCATCATGTGTGTAAATAATCAACAATCTCGCAACCCATCGTAGCATATAAGAGTAGAACCTGGAACATATCAGAACACGAATAAGTATTAACCCTAACTGATGACACACCCCTCTACCATAGTTATGCTGAGTAAGAAACCTGACCCGATGTAGAACACACATTCTCATTACGCCTACCAGCGACCACCAAATCAATTACGATCATCCAAAAATAGGTAAATAGGCATCAAACATCCACAATAACCTAACCATAACACATACAATTAGTCGTCAAACTTTTAACATACCTTCATCGTCCGTAACTAAGGAACAATCTTCCTCTAAGAACTTCCAGCCTACAAATTCTAGTAACAGAAGAATTTTCCATATCCAATCCCAACTCCACCACTCAAATACTTGGCACATCTCTCATACCTAATCATCTCATGACAATCACTCCCATGAGTCTTCTGTGCCACATAGCCAAAATCTGAACATCAGCAGCCAACAACCCGGGGATTACCATAATACCAGTCAAGCATTCGCAATACATCTCCTAATATGCACACCCTTCTCTGGAGACACCATATGATACTAATCATCCTCCAAATATCTGAATCCTCCAATGTCGTCAAGGACTTATCACCTTCCTTTTAAAACCAAACTGCAACCTTGCCTATGAAACATCAATCCCACACGACACACCACCTTTATCATTCTATTGTATGGAAACACGAGGATCCCATTCTCAACTCTAAATCACAAGTAATATAGACATCCTGAAAACCCAAAACCTTCCACTAACTCAATCCCGCAGAACAAAATCACAAGACGCGACGATCTCCCCATACCTGTAGAGTACATCAATCGCAAATTATGGTTGAACCATCGCAACTCTTGGGAATCCATTGGAACCTCCTCGAAAGTCATTCACTTTGCTCTAAATCACCCCCGATGAAATCTTTCTCAAATCGTGGCCAATCTGCAAGCACCTCCTAGATCAAGAGCTAATATAACACATGACCATGAAATCAGATCGTCCGTAGCAGAGTCGCCCACTTGGCTCGAAGCCCTAGAACATATCACCTATAACCCATAGCACCCTTCCTTCGTAGCTCCCTGGTCTCGCAATGTTAATCAACTGAATACTTCATAAACTCATATGACTCTAGTAATAAAATACTCCAAAGAATCTGCCAAGTGCATACTAACCCTGGTGACAGTCAAGCCAATTTCCTCAAGTGCCCTGAAATAATAATATATGCATTTCACTGAATAGGAACCTCATACAAAGACAAAGACTCAATTACCACAGGCTAGCCTTAAATCAACATCCCTAAGACCCTACAACGTCACAACAACTAGGAAATAAACTAAATCCTCCTAATTCCATACTCACCTACCAGATATAAGAACCCGCTGCATCCTATACGTGAAAAACTGAAAGGTCTACCAACACATCCGCATCCTCAGTCTGGACAAGACAATGAGACAATAATTGAGCATCCATAGCCCCTTGTAGCCCATCCGTAACATCACAAGCCACCGATGTATAGCTGATACCGAGTGCACAACATCATATACGATTAACAACAACAACAACAACAACAACCTAGTAGAATCCCACTAGTGGGGTCTAGGGAAGGTAGATTGTATACATATCTGTCACGACCCCAAATCTCTAAAGCAATCCACCTGGTGTCTGGTGCTCATACTTGACCTGCTGACAGTTGATACACCAAGCCACAAACTCCACAATATCTTTCTTCATCCTCCTCCACCAATAATGCTGCCTCAAATCCTGATACATCTTCGCGACACCAGGATGGATGGAATACCACGAACTATAAGCCTCAACGAGAATCAAATCTCGAAGCCCATCTACATTAGGCATGCAAACCCGACCCTGCATCCTCATGACCCCGTCATCACCAATAACCACATCCCTGGCATCATCACGACAGACCCTATCCTGAAGAACAAGCAAATATGGATCATCATACTGACGTGCTCTAATCTGATCATTAAGAGAAGACGTGGAGGCTACACAAGCCAACACCCGCGGGGTCTCTAATAGATCCAATCTCACCAACTGACCCGCTAAGGCCTGAACATCAAGGGCTAATGGCCGCTCTGCTATTGGAAGGTAGGCTAGACTCCCCAAACTCTCTGCTCTGCGACTCAGGGCATCAGCCACTACATTGGCCTTCCCCGGATGATATAAGATAGTGAGGTCATAATCCTTGAGAAGCTCTAACCATCTCCTCTGACGCAAATTTAAGTCCTTCTGCCTCAGCAGATACTGCAAACTGCGATGATCACTGAAAATCTCACACTGCACTCCATATAAATAATGCCGCCAAATCTTCAAGGCATTAATAATGGCAGCTAACTCAAGATCGTGCACTGGATAATTCTTCTCGTGCACCTTCAACTGTCTAGACGCGTAGGCAATCACCCTACCGTCCTACATCAATACCGCTCCCAAGCCAACTCTAGAAGTATCACTATAGACTGTGTAAGAACCCGAACCAGTAGGCAAAACTAGTACCGGAGCTGTGGTCAATGCTGACTTGAGCTTCTGAAAGCTCTCCTCACTCTCATCAGACCATTGGAATGGAGCACCCTTATGGGTTAATCTAGTCAAAGGCGAAGCAATATAAGAGAATCCCTCTACAAAGCGACAGTAATATCCGCCAAACCATGGAAACTCCTAATCTCTGTAGCGGAAGATGGTCTGGGCCAACTCTGCACTGCCTCTATCTTCTTCGAATCAACCTGAATACCCTCACTAGACACCACGTGCCCCAAGAAAGCTACCGAACCAAGCCAAATTTCACACTTGGAGAATTTCGCATAAATCTTCTCCTCCCTCAACCTCTGTAACACAACTCTCAAATATTGAGCATGCTCTTCCTGGCTACGAGAATAAACCAGGATCTCATCAATAAACACAATGACAAAATAATCAAGGTAAGGCTGAAACACGATGTTCATCAGTTGCATGAATGCAGCTGGGGCATTGGTCAGCCCAAATGACATAACCAAGAATTCATAATGACCATATCTGGTCCTAAAAGCTGTCTTCGGAATGTCAGAATCCCGAATCTTCAACTGATGATACCCAGATCTCAAGTCAATCTTGGAAAACACTCTGGCTCCCTGAAGCTGGTCAAACAAATCATCAATGCAGGGCAAGGGATACCGGTTCTTCACCGTAACCCTCTTCAGCTGCCGATAATCAATACACATACGCATGGACCCATCCTTTTTTTCACGAACAACACCGGTGCACCTCAAGGTGACACACTAGGCCGAATGAACCCCTTATCCAGGAGTTCCTAAAGCTGCTCCTTCAATTCCTTTAGCTCCGCTGGTGCCATACGGTAAGGTGGAATAGAAATAGGCTGGGTGCTTGACACCAATTCAATACCAAAATCAATATCCCTATCAGATGGCATGCCTGGCAGATCTGCAGGAAACACATCCTGAAATTCACAGACCATAGGAACTGAATCAATAGCGGGAGTCTCACCACTGACATCTCTCACAAATGCCAAATAAGATAAACACCCTTTCTCAACCATGCACTGAGCCTTCAGGTAGGAAATGACCCTGCTAGGCATGTATCAGAAGAACCTCTCCACTCAACCCTCGGGCACCCTGGCATAGCTAAGGTCACGGTCTTAGCGTGACAATCAAGAACAACATGACACGGAGATAACCAATCCATGCCCAATATCACATCAAAATCGACCATGCTGAGTACCAGTAGGTCCACTCGGGTCTCCAGACCCCCAATAGATATCATGCACGACTGATACACACGGTCGACAACAACAGTGTCTCCCACCGAAATCGACACATGATCAGAGGTGACTAGAGACTCACAGGGCATATCCACAAAATGGGCAAAATATGAAGAAACATATATGTAGAACCAGGGTCAAATAAAGCCAAAGCATCTCAACAACATACTAGGACAATACCTGTGATCACGGTATCTGAAGCCATAGCATCTGGCCTGGCTGGAAATGCATACATACAAGCCTGACCTCCCCCTACTTGACCTCCCCCTCTAGGGCAGCCTTTGGCTGACTGACTACCACCCCAGGCTGCCTGGGCGGGTGGTGAAGTAACTGGAGCTGAAGTCGAGGACTGGCCCCTCTGCTGAGAAGAAACACCGGGATGGCGGGGACACTGCCTCCACATGTGCCCGGACTCTCCACACTTAAAACAACTTCCTAGAGCTGGAGGCGGGGACTGATAGAAACCCCTAGCACCCGAACGACCACTAGAAGACTCATGTATAGAAGAACTCTGAACTGGGGGTGCTCGAGTTGCACTCTGAGCTGGGAGGGCACCAAATGAAGTACGGCCTGACTGAGAACCACGGGGACCATGCCCTGAAGATGCACCACTATATGCTAGGCGGCCTGACTGAGAAGGCTTGAATGAACGGCCCCTACTCTGCTGAAACTGTCCCCTGAAGGGAGAACCACTAGAACTGCCCGAACCACGAGGCCTCTTGGCCGCCCACTCCTCCCGCTCCTGGCGGCGAACAGACTCAATATCTTGAGCTATGTCAACAACCTAGTCGAATGAAGCACCCGATACTCTCTCCCGGGTCATAAATAGCCGGAGCTGATAAGAAATACCATATACAAACCTCCTCACCCTCTCCCTATCAGTAGGAACAATCTCAGAAGCATGCCTAGCCAACTCGGAAAACCTCATCTCGTACTGAGTAACTGATAACTCTCCGTGGCGCAGCTGCACAAACTGCCTGCGCTGTTCCTCTCTGTGGGATTGAGGAACATACTTCTCCAAAAAGATCATGGAGAACTGCTGCCTGGTGAGAGGTGCTAAACCAACCGGCCTACACCTCTCGAATGACACCCACCAAGTAAAGGCAGCACCCGCAAACTGAAATGTAACAAATGAGACTCCACTGGTCTCATAAATATCCGCAATACGTAGTATCCTCTGGCACTTATCTAGAAATCTCTGGGCAACCTCGCCCTCTGTACCTCTAAAAGTCGGAGGCTGAAGTCTGCTGAACCTCTCCAACCTGTGCTGCTCGTCCTCAGGCATAGCAGGGACCATATAATCCTGGACCGGAGCAACTGGCTGAGCTGGGGCTACTCCCGGTGCCTGAATACCCCGTGCAGCCTGTTCAGGTGCCCGGCCAACTACAGTCTGATTGCCTCCCCCGGCCTGAGCTGTGGTGGCAGTAGAAGACATGGCGACTGCCTGAGCCAAACTGGTGCACACTGTCAATATCTGAGACAGGGTCTCCTGAAATTCCGGAATAACCATAGGCACTGCCGGTGCTTGAGCCTGTCCTGCTGAACACCATTGGCGGGAACCTGATCCTGATCTATAGAGGGATCCTGTGGTACTGTCCCGGCTGTTGCGCGGGCTGGCCTCCTACCTCTACCACGGCCTTGACCGCGGCCTCAACCTCTCGCTGGACTAGCTGGGGTCTGGTCACTTTGATCGATATGGCGTGTCCTCACCATCTGTGAGTGAATGGAACAACGTAAGTTCAGATTTCAAGAATCAATAGATTAGCACGAAAAAGTTCAAGAAAGATAGAAATGTTTCCTAAAAGTTTGGCAGTCTCTCGAAGATAAGTACAGACGTCTCCGTACAGATCCGCACGACTCTACTAAACCTGATCATGACCGTTGAGTCCTATCTAACCTAGGCTCTGATACCAAGCTTTCACGACCCCAAAACCTAACCGGCCATGATGGCGCCTATCGTGGAACTAGGCTAGACAATAACCACATGTTTACAATTTCTTTCACAATCCCAATCCAATTTCAAGAATTTCATAAAATACACAGAGTTTACTAAATACATTAGGCCAACTACACAGTGCAACCAACCCCAAAACCCGGAGCCAACATCTCATGAGCATCTAAGAAAAATAAGATAAGAATATACTATTATAATACAAAACCTTCGAATAAAAATATAGATACAACAAGAAGGGCAAACAGAGATGCTACGGACGCTGAACAGCTACCTCTATATGGGGCACTCTGGCTCCGCACGCAAAAGATAGCTAATGCTCGGTATCTGCACCTGAATCTGCACACAAGGGTGCAGGGAGTAATGTGAGTACGCCAACTCAGTAGTAATGAAAATAAATCAAGTCAAAGCGGCAAGGAAACACATAAAAATCAATGTCATCAATTCACAATAAGCAGAACCTTACTTTCCGACAGTATAAACATAGATATGTGAAATACTTCATGCCTTAAAACCAACTTCAGAAAAATCCTTTGGAAATATGTATATTTTCAACAACTCAAGCCGAAAGATTTAGTATGAAAATGAAATGAATCATATAGAGGCCCCTTGGGTAAAACATATTTCATAAATCCAGAGTGAAACTAGTAAAAATCATAGGTAACCCCTCGGGAAAAACATGTATCATAATCTGCCCCTCGGGCATGCCTCACAGTCACTCATAATCAGTCACTCAGCACCTCACAGTCACTCATGCCTTCCAATCACTCGTCACTCGGCACTTGGTGCACTCACTGGGGGTGTGTGCAGACTCCGGAGGGGCTCCTTCAGCCAAGCGCTAATATCAAACGACCTCGTGGCATATCATATCCTCACAATCAGGCCGTCGTCCTCACTCAGCAGAACCACTCAAAAAGCCCCTCGGGCGAATAAGTAAAACAGGGTACTCGACCCAAAACATCATTTTTAAATATCAAAGTAGTGTAAATTAGGCTGAGTTTCGAAAACAGTAAGCACAATGTGGCTGAGTGCAATCATCAATAAATAGTGAGGAAAACAACATTAAAAAGCCCCCAAGGGGTCTAAACAGATCGGCACGAGTCCCCAAACACGGCTTATAGCCCAAATATTTCAACAATCTTTAGAACATAATTTAACATAAGGTTTTGAGTAAAATATGCAACTCGTTAGTTGCCGCGGAGTGGACCTAGTCCAAATTCCAAAAAATCAGTGCGCGCCACATACTTGTCATCCGACATGTGCGCCATTTATGACCATTACTTACCTCTATCGGCCACAACACTAGTCTGCTATGCTCTTGCCCCTCAAATTGGCTCCCGATTGCTCCGAATCTAGCCAAAACCAGTTTAACATCATTAATATATACTAAAGGAACACAACCCAATCGAAAGCTATCAAATTATACAAGAATCTCAAAATTCGGCCAAAGCTGAGCCCCGGGCCCACGTCTCAAAATTCAATAAATTTTACATCACTAGAAACCTCGTCCTCCCACAATTCTACGCATACCAAAAACACCAATATCAGACCATAACTGCCTACCCAAATTGCCAAAAGAATTTTCCAATCCTCTACCATTCTTCCCATCCTTTACCTACTTTAATCTTTCAATTTACAAGCCTAATTTGAACAAAATATCATAGAAACGACTTTGATAACCCGGGAACTTACCTTCACTGAAGAACCACAAGTTTCCTCTTCAATTTGCCTTCAAAAGAGCTCCAACCGCATGCCAAAATGGTGGAATGAATAAAATTTCACGGAGGCCTCTTATATATTGTTCTGCCCAGTATTTCCGCACCTGCGGTCCCAGGTGCGCACTTGCGGTCCCAAGTGCGCACCTGCGCAATCCCACTAACAGACCAATTCTCGCACCTGCGGTCACTTCTCTGCACCTACGGCTTCGCAGGTGTGGTCATCTCTTTGCACCTGCGGATTTCTCCTACCTAGCCTCCTTTCGCACCTGGGCATGATCTTTTGCACCTGCGACGTTGCACCTGCAGCTACCCTTCCGCAGGTGCAGCCAACACGAGAAACTTACACCAACAGCCATTTGCTGCAATTTTTCAAGTTCAAAACTCCGCCAACCATCTGAAATCAATCCCGAGCCCCTCGGGGCCCCAACCAAACATACCAAGACACCCATAGCATTATTCCAACTTAGTCGAGCCTTCTAAACACAAAAAGTAAGGAACCAGTCAGACAAGCATGGTTTAGGCAGAGACGACAAGGAATAAGAAATCCTAACATCATTCAGAGAAAGAAATCACGAGCACACATAGAATATTCACGCAAGCACAGGGGTCATGCTTGAACAGGTTAACAATATTGCAAGAAATACTCGGACTCATAGATTAAACCCAGAGATTTAGGGGTTTTAACAAAAATGACTCAAACAAAAGGAGAACGGTTCCAATGATGCTCAAACATAATAAAATCACGAAATAATACTAAGAAATTAGAAAGAACTATTTTTGTAAAGGATTTTAAAACCCTAGTTATAAAAAGATGAGAAATCGTTTAGGAAACTGAGAGATTTTTAAAGAAAACAAGAAAAGAACTAGCAATATCTATGGTTTTGTTACAGATCTAAAAATATCGGAACGTTCAAAATTAGGGTTTCATAAGAAACCCGAGAAAGTAGAAGAACATGCCGTGAAACTCAGGGATAGTGGTGGTTATGGCATAATCGTGTCAAAACCCCACCGGAAAGAGCCGGAAAACCACCCCAGCAGGAAACCCAGTAACCGTTTGGCACGGTCGGAAACATTGAAGGCTTCAGAGATGACGTAACCGGAGAAATGAGGCGTCATGGAGGCTGGTGGTCAAAAGGATGGTGGCCGGAGATAGGCTGAGCTTCATCGGAGAAGGAGGGAATAGGGAAGGTTCTAGAGGGAACCAGAGAGAGAGAGATACGAGAAGAGAGAGGGTCGGTCTCGAAAGAATGAGAGGAGTCTGGGGGGTAGGTAAGGGGTTAATTATGGTGAGGAATGATCTGGGCCATTGATGTCATTTGATCAACGAATCAGATTAATTGGGGTTTGGGCCGTGTAGAGAATTGATTTGGGATGGGTTACTTAATGTATGATGGATTGGGGTTAATTGGGTACAAAATATGTCTGAATTTTAAATAAATGTGGCTAAGTGTTAAATACCCAATATAAATAGATAATTAATTAATTAAAATAACCAATAATTATATATAAAAAAAGAAATTAAGCTAAAATAGGTAAAATTACAGTAATTAACTTATATTGAGTGTAAAAAAAGCATAAATTTTTAATTAAAATAATACAAAATGTCCAATTGGGCTATAATTGCAAAATTGCTGTAATTGAAATTAAATGAGAACCAATTGGCTAATTTGTGAAATAATTGAAATTTACTGGTTAAAAAATGATTATAAATAACACACTGAGCTGAGAAATATTTTGGAATTATTTATAACATAATTTATGAATTATTTAAATATGAAATATTAAAATAAATAGGAAAATAATAAAAATAGGGAAAAACACTCATTATTATAAAGGGTAATTTTGAGGGCTTATATGCCAGTTTGAAAATAATTTGAGGAAAATTAGGTATCAACAACTTGCCCTCTTTACCCGGGAAGGATGAAAGAGTTGTCGGGTAAAGATATGATGGCCAATTTTGATCGAGAAGAAACCGTGGGAGAGAATTAGGCCAAACCCTGGCTTCTGAGCTTCCTACATATCCCTGGTTTTACAGGAATTAGGCCGTATGTAGTTCCGGAATATAGGCGAAATATACCGGTGATGTTTGACAAGAACGGACGTAAGGTGCGAGGTAAGGTAAAGTAAGAAGGTCTTACGGGGTTGTATCGGAGAACTGGAGCGGTCCGCTCCTGCCTGCCTGGTCGTCCCGGCCGGATTACCTGCAAATAAATAGCAAGCGTATATCGTGCATAATATAAACATGATGCAAGTTCCCGTTGGACTATGAATGCTGTCTTTGGACAATCGAGGATGATTGTCCTTAGACCATGATGTCCTGGACCATGAATCGCTTGGTACGGGATTCGCAGGCTGTGAAATGATGTTCTCGGGCCATGAGGATGGTGCCTCCGAACCATGGTTCCTTTCAATAATGATATGCAAGTTGAATAAAGAGATCCTCAGGCCATCAAATGATGTTCTCGGGCCATGAAGATGGTGCCTCCGAACGATGACGCCTTTGGACAAGTTGGCGATATTTCAGCCTATGAAGAATGCAGTGGTATTATGCTAACAAGACAGAGTTTAGTCTTGCAATTTGCAAAAGAAAAGAGGGGCAGAGCTTAGCCCGAGAGAAGCATAAATAAGTAACGTCACGAAAGGTGGTTGCTTTGAAGAGGTAGATAGGAGCTTTATACAATGAAGTAAAATGCAGGGGAGGTAGCGTGGAACCTTGGAAGGCAGAATGGTAGCCTTATGCAATGCAAGAAATAAAATGCAGGGGAGGTAGCATAGAACCTTAGAAGGCAGAATGGTAGCCTTATGCAATGCAGGAAATAAAATGCAGGGGAGGTAGTGTGGAACCTCGGAAGGCAGAATGGTAACCTTATGCAATGCAGGAAATAAAATACAGGGGAGGTAGCGTAGAACCTCGGAAGGCAGAATGGTAGCCTTATGTAATGCGGGAAATAAAATGCAGGGGAGGTAGCGTAGAACCTCGAAAGGAAGAATGGTAGCCTTATGCAATGCAGGAAATAAAATGCAGGGGGGGGGACAACGTTTAGTCTTGAAAGGCAGAATAATAGCCTTATGCAATGGGGGAAAATAAACGACTGTAAGAGTTCTTAGCTGATGATAAACTGCGGTGATACGGTTGTGGTGAATAAGCGTTGTTTTTAATGATAGTAAGCGTCGGCATGTGCGACGAGTTTGAGAGCGTGTTCTTAAGAAATATGCATCTTGCGAAGATAGTAATGTGTTCTGGGCTTTCGCCGTGTTGGTGCCTGCATCCAAAGAAAAATTGTGAGTTCTGTAAAGGGGAATCTTAGTTCGCATCCCCACTGGCTTGGCTCGACGTGTCTTCTTGACAACGAGGACTTTGTTGTTCATATCACAGGGGTAGCGTTGATAAACAAGCTATTTTTTGAGAAAGCAAATATGCATGGTTTTAAAAAAAATATAACATATAATTTAAGTAATTTATTTGGATGAACCGACGACAATGATGCAGTTCAAGGAATTGCAACCTCTCTTGCTATGGAATTTTGAGGGTCCTCCTCAAAATTCTGCCCCAGTTTGATGGGTGAATGTTTCTAGCTGTTGCTTGTGCGGTGCTCAGCTTCATTTGCTTCGGACATTTGAGGTCCCTCCTCAAAATTCTATCGTAGTTTCCATTCGTGGGGGAAATGAAATTTTTATTAAAATGTGACCGAACCCATAGGGCTGCCTACGTATCCCCTCTTAAATAGGAATCAGGTCAGGCATTGTTCAATTTACTACATTTGATAAAAATCATGAAAGTTACCCATAGTAGCGCTTGATTGCATTTGAGTTGATTGGCTTTGGCCAGATTTCTCCATCCATTTCTACAAGTATGAGTGCTCCTTATGTCAGCACTCGGTGAACCGTGTACGGGCCTTGCCAATTGGGAGAGAATTTCCATTTTGCTTCGTTTTGGTGAGGAAAGATCTTCTTTAACACCAGCTGCCCCGGTGTGAATCGTCTCGGCTTGACTTTCTTGTTGAAGGCTCTGATCATTCTATTCTGATATAACTGACCATGACAAACTGCGTTCCTTCTTTTTTCGTCTATGAGGGCCAATTGCTCATAACGACTTCGTACCCACTCTGCATCGCTGAGTTCAGCTTCTTGTATGATTCACAGGGATGGAATTTCGACCTCGGCAGGAATAATGACTTCTGTACCATAAACCAACTTGTAAGGAGTTGCCCCAGTTGATGTGTGGACTTTGGTGCGGTATCCCAGGTTGACAACCTCAGCCTCGTCAAAGTTAGACTTAGGTCTATTCTCAAAGTTCTCAACCTCTTTAACAATATCCTCAGGTATATCATCCTCGTCTGAATCGAAATCCATTTGTTGTGTTACCTCATTGCATGTCACAGTTGTCGGTTCATCAAGATAAGTAATAGTAATGCTGTGTAAATAAAGTAATGGGGAGGAAAACAGTAGCAAGTAAATATACGATTTATAGAGAAACTACAAATGCTTTGATAAAATTGAATAATCATTTGAACATAGGAGCTCTTTCTTGCAGAAATTAAAAATGCGAAAAGGAAGAATTTTTTTTAAAAAATAAGCAAGCTCTAAATAAATGCTTGTTTTGTTAGCCTTGCTACCCCGAGGCTCGATGGGCTTTGGTCGTCCTGACAGACCAATTCTTGAGATATGATCCTCTGCTCATGACCTGTATGGAAGGGCCTTCCTCCCCCCTCTTCAAGAATGACACAATAGTCCATGTCCTCATCGTCCAAAAATAAATCCCTCATTGCCGCTAACGCTTCCTCTTCGTCCGTACCATAGATGATATCAGCTTGCTGGAAAGTTTGTTCTAAGTGAGGTATTGTCACGCCCCAAAATCGAGGAACGCGACCGGGTGATCCCCATTCAAGCGAAACTGATTTTCCTTTCCCACCCAACGTGCTTCCCCGTATCTATAACAATCGTTAATTATGAGGAACGGTGAGACAAGCTTAGAAGTGCGCGATTACCACCTTAAGTCCAATTCATGCATATTAGATACGCCACTTTCTGATACGGAACACGATTACAAATACATCTAACCACTACCTAAAATATAAATTTACACCCACATAGTGTCTACAGAACCTCTAAGAGTACTAGGAACTTATACAATACTTGCCGACAACAAGGCCCCAGCTATACCTTACAATACATAATACACTCAAAAGGAGAACCCGAACTACACATGGACCCGAGAGGAAATGGGGCTCACCAGAACAGCTGAGAAGGATGAAGAGAAGACACCACTAATGGCGAGCTGAGCAACCTGCTATGGATCCACCTACATTCATATAAAAGATGCCGCGCCCCCGGCAAAAGGGACATTAGTACTGTGGAATAGTACTTGTATGTATAAATAAACTTTATCCCAAGTACAATCAAGCAATACACAATTAAGGAGTAACAATAAAACCAATTAATAGATGCACGTAGAATGAAACAACCAGAATCAAACAAGATGCACAATCTCTCCTTTTTCCCTTTCAACATCATGATATTCAAGAGCTCAGAGTTTTTCATTTCAACAGTGATAACGATCACATTTCATCCTTATTACCTCGATCACCCTTATTACCTCGGCCACCCTTATCACCACAACCCATCATCCTTATTACTTCGTGTTGCGGCGCGCAACCCGACCCTGCCTGGCAATTTTAATTCACAGCATATTCACAAACAATTTCATCACAAGAATCACCAATTCAAGGAATACAAATTCATATCAACGACTCATTTATTTGGGCCCGAGGCACCATAACATCTAACAAGTAGAAATTTAATGAAAATGCTGTTGCCACACTCACTCAATTTAGTTACCTTGTTTCATAATACTCTTTTTCATTACTTTCCACGTATGGCTTTCAACTATTTTACACATTCCCACATTTGAGCACATTATCAATCTTTTGTTCATTGCCCATCAAGCCCATTTTACAACTTCATACAACAAAGTAGCATGACAATCAACCAGGAAGAATCAGAGAATAAAGTCTCATGTCTTAGCACGTTTGAACAGTCAATTCACATATTTCCAAACAAGGTACACATATTACATACTCGAACCCAACAAGAGGATTCTACGAAGGTTAAAGTTAGCCATACATACCTGGGGTCGAAATTTAGTTCATAATTAAACATGTTCAACTCAGAATCGAGAGCCATGCATACAATTTGAACCCTTTTTAAGCATTTATCAACGGCTATACGACTCCCCCCCTTATATTGCCAACCCCTTATTTGTTAACCTTACCCCAACCCGCTTCCTATTACTAGATTATGGACATTAATGAACATGCATGCAAGGTATAAACTTATATTTTCAAGAATCGATTCATGGGAGTCCCCCTTTTGTTTAAAATTAGAAAATTAATGAAAAGGGTTTGGGGATTCTTAGAAGATGCTTACTCAAAATTTCCAGGCCTGAGTGACTTTGAAAATCCAATTGGTAAAGATGAGGCTTTCTCCCTTAAGAACCCTCTATCCCCTCTCTCTAGTTTTGTTCAGAAAATGGTTAAAAATGAAGGGGAGGGGTGTTTCATTGAACTTAGGTCGGGTTTCAAAAATTAGAAAAATAGGGCCCGACACAAGAATACGGTCAGGAATGCGATCGCATTCCTGACATGCGGTTTGCAGATCTGACCGCACAATGGCCCCCAGGGTGGGCCATAATCTAGAACACACTGCCCAGGTATGTGACCAATTGTGCGGTCCGCATACACGTTATGCGATCACATACCAGACCGCATAGTTGACCTCAAATGGGGCAGTATTCTGCCTAGGTATGCGACCATTATGCGGTCTGCATACATGCTGTGCGATCGCATAGTGCGTCGCATATCACCTATTTTCTGGAAAATCACATTCTTCAAGTCTCGAGGTACTTTTTACTTAGTTCAGTTCTATTTCAGAGATTCCCAAAATAAAACAACTCGGGTACTTTGTTCGACAATATTTTCAAACAAGAAAATATTACGGGTCCTTACATCATCCCCCTTTAAAATCATTCGTTCTCGAATGAGGGTTTTGGAAATCATTTCGTTTTGAAAGCGTGATATGCGACTTCCAGAACTCAGGGAAAATTTCGCCAGAGTTCCCTCTGTAATTAGACCTATCTACCTGACAGAGAACCCCCCCTCCCAAGACATATTTCCAAGCACCATTACACAGTTTTAAATCACCAAATAACTCACACACAACATTGTTACTCCAATAATTTGCAGACATTCAATCATTTTGTCAACCACACATAGTTCTTTCCTCTTATACCACAAATTTGTTCATGGTTCACATTGCACATACTTGGTCATTTTAATGAGTCCCATGTAACCCAATCATTTCAATATACTATATTCATTTCAATTAATTACTACCAACCTATTCTACCATTAATCACTTACCTAGCACATATGTTTCACAAAACATTCATTTACCTCAAATAGAACAGCGAGTCCGATTTTAGCACATATTGGGAAATTACAACAATAAGGCACTAGGGGAAGATGGGGTGCTTTTGCACAGAACCGAGGGTAGAGTTATAGGATAGGGTTCTGACATCACTACTAGACTTGTTCAAATAAGTGGGGATATCTTTCTTTCATCTCATTTTCCGCCTCCCACATGGCTTCCTCAATGCGCTGACTTCGCCACAATACTTGAACTAAAGCAATTTCTTTATTCCTCAATCTACGGACTTTTCTATCAAGAATGGAAACCGAAACCTCCTCATATGATAATTATTCATTAATCTCAATGGCCTCATATGGTACGATGAATGATGGATCTCCAACCACTTTCTTCAACATGGACACGTGGAACACCGGGTGCACTAATGACAATTCATGGGGTAATTCCAACCGATAATCCACTTGTCCTACTCTTTGAGCAATCCGATATGGCCCGACATATCTTGGGCTCAATTTCACCTTTTTCCCAAACCGCATTACTCCCTTCATGGAAGATACCTTCAAGAATACCCAATCATCAACTTGGAATTCCAATTCTCTTCGACGAACGTCCGCATAGGACTTTTGACGACTCTGAGAGGTTTTCATCCTCTCCCGAATGACTCTGACTTTTTTCAATGCCTGGTGCACAAGATCTGGCCCTAACAACCCTGCGTCACCAACCTCGAACCACCCAATCAGAGATCTACACCTCCTTCCGTACAATGCCTCAAATGGGGCCATCTGAATACTAGCGTAAAAGCTGTTATTGTAAGAAAATTTGATAAGCGGTAAATGGTCATCCCAACTACCCTTGAAGTCCAATACACAAGCCCGTAACATATCTTCATGCATCTGAATAGTCCGCTCTGCCTGACCATCAGTCTGCGGGTGGAAAGCTGTCCTAAGATTTACCTGAGTACCCAAGCCTTGCTGAAATTTCCTCCAAAAATTAACTGTGAACTAGGCTCCTCGGTCTGAAATAATAGAAACTGGAGTACCATGAAGCTTGACTATTTCCTTGATATACAACTGAGCGTATTGTTCTGCAGTATCGGTGGAATTGACCGGCAAGAAGTGAGCTAATTTCGTGAGTCGGTCCATTATCACCCAAATCGAGTCGAACTTACGCTGAGTGCGAGGTAGCCCTACCACTAAATACATGTTTATCATTTCCCATTTCCACATTGGAATTTCCATAAGCTGAGTTAGCCCACCAGGCCTCTGATGCTCGGCTTTTTTTGCTGACAATTCGGACATTTAGACACAAGGTCCGCCACACCTCTTTTCATACTGCTCCGCCAATAGATTTCCTAGAGATCTTGATACATTTTTGTGGAACCTGGGTGCAAGGAGTACCTGGAATTGTGAACTTCTGCCATCACCATCTCCCGAAGATTATCCACATAAGGAACACATAACCTTCCCTGGCACCGCAAAACACCATCATTGCTCCCGAGCAAAAATGGTTAGATCTGGCTATTCAAAACTGCCTCCTTCAACTGCGCCAATGCTGGATCCATAAACTGCTTTTCCTTGACATCCGCTATAAGTGATGATTTCGCCCCATTATGCACCATGACTTTCCCCTCGTCTGAGGTCGAGAGA
Organism: Nicotiana knightiana; assembly: GCA_005239525.1. NCBI lineage: Eukaryota > Viridiplantae > Streptophyta > Magnoliopsida > Solanales > Solanaceae > Nicotiana > Nicotiana knightiana. The sequence goes on along the minus strand of ML376389.1, from coordinate 84,552 downwards.
CAGACCCCCAGACTAGCAAACTGACAAACCTTCCGAGCCAACGACCTCTAATCTTCCTCCAAATGGACCAGACTACCCATAGACTTCCGACTGAGAGTGCCGACCACTACATTTGCTTTACCTGGATGGTACAGAATGTTCATATCATAATCCTTAAGCAATTCTAACCACCGCCGCTATCTTAAATTTAACTCCTTCTGCCTGAAAAAATATTGGAGACTCTTGTGGTCTGAGAACACGTCCACATGGCCCCCATAAAAATAATGCCGCCAAATCTTTAATGCAAACACAACTGACGCGAGTTCTAAATCATGCGTCAGATAATTATTCTTGTGATTCTTGAGTTTCCTGGAAGCATAGGCTATAACCTTCCCATGTTGCATCAATACACATCCCAAACAAACCCCTGAAGCATCGCAATAAACCACAAATCCCTCTGTGCCTTATGGAAAAGTTAACACCGATGCCGATGTCAACCTTGATTTCAATTTCTGAAAGCTCTTCTCACAAGCATCGGACCATTGGAACTTAGTTTCCTTCTACGTCAATTTAGTTAATGGGGAGGCGAGGGTAGAGAACCCCTCCACAAACCTCCGATAATACCCAGCCAAACCCAAGAAACTACGAATCTCTGTCAGGGTCGTCGGTCTAGGCCAATCCTTTACTGCTGTGATCTTCTGGGGTCCAACCTTAATGCCTTCTCTGGAAACAACATGACCCAAAAATGTGACCGACTCCAACCAAAATTCACATTTTGAAAACTTGGCATACAATTGATGCTGATGAAGGGTCTGCAGAACTGCCCTGAGGTGATTTGCATGGTCCTCCCGACTGCGCGAGTAGACAAGGATGTCATCAATAAAAACAATCACGAAGGAGTCCAGAAATGGTTTGAAAACCCGATTTATAAGATCCATGAAAGCTGGTGGATCATTGGTCAGTCCAAGGGACATTACCAAGAATTCAAAATGGCCATAACGAGTTCTGAAGGCGGTCTTAGGAATATCATGTTCTCTGATCTTCAACTGGTGATATCCCGACCATAAATCAATTTTGGAGAAGAATCTTGTACCCTGCAATTGGTCGAACAAATCATCTATCCGAGGCAGTGGATACTTGTTTTTGATAATGACTTCGTTGAGCTGCCGATAATCAATACACATCCAAAGCGACCCATCCTTCTTTCTGACGAAAAGAATCGGAGCGCCCCACGGTGACACACTTGGCCGAATGAACCCCTTCTCTAATAAGTCTTTCAACTGCTCCTTTAACTCCCTCAACTCTGCTATCTAGCGGTGGGATAGATATTGGCTGCGTATCTGGAAACACATCAATCCCGAAACCAATCTCCCTATCTGGCGGAATCCTTGGAAGCTCTTCCGGAAACACTTCAAGAAACTCATTCATGACTAGAACGGACTCGGGGGCAGGTACTTCTAAAGTGGTGTCCGCGACCCGGACCAAGTGATAAATACACCCCTTTCTAATCATCTTCGAGGCCTTAAGGTAGGAAATAAACCTACCCTTCGGCACTATACCATTCCCTTTCCACTCAATAACTGACTCGTTAGGAAACTCTAGTCTCATAATTCTGGTTCGGCAGTCGAGTTTAGCAAAGCACGAGTAAAGCCAATCCATCCCCATGATAACATCTAAATCTACCATCCCACGTTCGATAAGATCAGCCGTGGTATCTCGACCACACACAGTGACAACACAATTCCTATAGATTCACACGGCTGTAATGGAATCACCAACCGGAGTCGACACCGAGAACGGCTCATGAAGATGTTCGGGTTCTATCCCAAAACTTGAAGCAATAAATGGGGTAACATAGGACAAGGAGGACCCCGGGTCAATAAGAGCATAACAATTAAGGGCTTGGATAGTTAGAATACCTGTAACAACATCTGGGGAAACCTCCGCACTCTGGCGACCACTCAAAGCATAGAACCAGCTAGGTCCAACTCTACCACGAGCCCCACCTCTAACTGTACCACGTCCTGCTGGAGCTGGAGGACGTACTGAAGATGCGACGACAGAAGGACCGGACGACTGAGCAAAACCACTACCCATGCCCTGACTGGGTGCACGACAATCCCGCTGAATATGGCCTCTCACCCCACACCTATAGCATATGGGGATATCCAGGTAACAAGACTCAGTATGGAACCTCCCACACTTAGGGCACAGAGCCCTCCTCTGATGGTGGAACCTCCCTCCTGGACGACCGGACTGATGGGGTCTCCTACTACCTGATCTTGGCCCCCAGTGACTGCCCTGCTGATAACGAGGCACTGATGACGGTGCACCGGATGAGGACTGAGTATAGGACTGGGATGGCCCTGATGGCCCTCTCCCCTGAACCGGTCTCCTTCCTCCAACTGAACTCCCTGAGTGGCCCACTGACAGGGCCCTGCTAATATTCTCCCTCTCTGACCTTATCTTCAATTTTCTAGTCTCCGTGGCCTGGGCGAACCCCACTATCTTACCATAATTCATGTCTGAGTGCAAGGCAGCTGTAGCGGCTTCATTCACAACCAAGGGACTGAGGCCCTGAACAAACCGTCGAACTCGGGCATCCATAGTCGATATCAACTCAGGAGCGTACTTGGACAACCTCACGAGCTCTATGTGGTACACCCACACACTCATATTACCCTACTTGATAACCTCAAACTTCGTAGCACGGGCTGGCATAGTCTCGGCAGGAAAGAAGTGATCCATAAAAGCATCAACACTCATCCCATCTCGCCGGAGGACTTACCTCCTCACGGGACTCCTCCCAATTCTCGAACCAGGAATACGTTGCTCCCCTCAGCCTGTAAGATGCTAACTCAACCCCCTCTGTCTCTGTGGTATTCATAACTGATCACGCTCAACTATGTCTAATAAAAGACTAAGAGGGCGCTGCAAATATAATCCGGGGTATTATGCCCAGAGTCGATCCCACAGGGAATTTACGTATCAAGCAAGTTGTTAGAATACTCAACTGTCACTTGATGCTATTTAAATTAATAACACTAAAGATTAAAACTAAAGATTAACTATGCTAAGGTGTAAACAGTTGTAATAAAGATCTAAGGTTATGGTTTCCCCCGTCGGTGAATTTACTTCTCGGATACTTTATATAGCTTGATTAGTTGTCTTTATCAATCATGAACACTCTATCTACCATA
>ML376389.1:16396-76321 GCA_005239525.1 Nicotiana knightiana | reverse complement strand
AGATGCACCATAGGCTTGCCCGTAGTGTAATACTCTACTAATCGAGCTCATTCAGTCTAGGATTAAGTAGGACTTATTTTGGTTGTAGTGTAGGCTGCGGGACGGGTAGGATACATTTGGATATAAGAGTGACTACACCTCCCTAAGCACTTTAAAAATACACATACTTTAGCTGTTCAACCTCACACTTATATTAAACCAACTCCACCTTCACATCAATGTTAATACCCCATACTTCTTTAAGCACAATTACATCAAGAGTCACCACATATATTTTTCTTTCACAACAATACAACTATTTTTTTTTCTCTTTTTCTTTTCTCAAGTAACTCTTACTTTTTCAAACATTGCACCTTTCTCCGTATTTCAATTATTCCCCTCAAAAACCAACCTACCACCCCACACTTTAACTTTTCCATATTTCATCACATTTTTTTAGTGCTTACGAGAGGTGAAAAGGTTCAAATATAAGATCGATTCAAACAAAGGGGATATGGCTTGTGATGTGCCAAAGAAACATGATTATAGGCTCAACGGGGTTAATTATGATACATAACAATTAGGTGGGTAAAATATATATATCTGGCTCAACAAAGAAATGCCTATATCACTTCCAAGACTGAACAAAACTTCTATTTCGCTTTGCACACATACGGCGCAAGTTCTAGACATCAAATGCAATGCAAAGAATAACATACAAAACTCACACACACTTGGCACATAACTCACTCAGGATCGATCTATCACGACACTCCAGTCAAAGCAGTTAAGCAAATAATAAGAATTCCTGATTTAAGGTATTTATCTTGGAGTCAAAAATTGAGCCTAAGCGTCACAACCAAAGTATGGACTATTCTCAAGANAACTAAAATAAAGAAAATAAAAATCAAATACTAAAAAAAAATTCAACTTGAAACCTAATAATATCTACAATTACAGCTACACTTGATACTACCGTTAATTCCTCGGCAACAACGCCAAAATTTGATCACGCTAAACTATGACTAATAAAAGACTAAGCGGGCGCTGCAAATATAATCCGGGGAATTATTCCCAGAGTCGATCCCACAGAGAATTTACTNTAAAACAAAAAATCTTTTTGGTATTTTCTCTAGACTTATTTCCCTCAAGAAAATTGTCTAATATATCCATCGTTGGGAAAAGCCCAAATTATTCTAACATAACTAAGATAGCATAGAAAGTCACCAGACAATATCCTCACCCCACACTTAAAGTTGTGCATTGTCCCCAATGTGCATCTATGCATACAAGAGGGTAAAAAGAAACTCCCTGGTAGGCCAAAGACCGGAGCACTAGCATCTCATGGGGTACTCAGACTTCTCCCAGGCCTGGTCCTTCATGCGGGTACCTCACATTTAGTTCCAACCATCTAATTTGCTGTTGTATCCTTGCAGTGGCTTGCGTTCCATGCTCCTAAAAAAAATAAAAAAATTGACACTACAAAATAATACAATTAGAAAAATACACTAAAAAAAAAGTAAAATAAAATAAAATAAAATAAATCAGTAAAGCTGGGTTGCCTCCCAACAAGCTTTTGATTTAACGTCGCGGCACGACGTGAATCGCTTTCTGCCTCCACCTCGAACTTATGAATTGTGCCCCCAATTTGGCATCAAGTTTTTGGCTATGCTCCAAGGGTGGTGGAACAAATATAATTGGCCCAAGCAACCATTGTCNCATTCAATTAACTACAACAAGAACGTAGTTGAACAAATAGAGATTAATCAACCAATCGGAATTATATTAATAACAAAATAAGTTCATCCCTCAACGGGTTCTACCAAAACCCTAGATTAAAGAAGTTTGCTAAACAAGTTCATATGAATCAAATCGAAAATAACTTGCATAATGAAACTACAAAGTAATGAAGAAAATATGTACAAATTGATGTCTTGACATCCGTCTCTTATAATCCCCTTCTTCCCCTTCTTAATTTGTGTTTTAGGGGTCTATTTATATGTTTAGGACAAACCCTAAACGTGTAGGAGAATTCTATTCCAACCGGAAAACACTTAAACTCGTCAAAACTCGGAATTGACTGAAATAGGGGCCTGGCGTTTGGGCCCTGGCGCCTGGCTAATGCCAGGCTAAGGCTGGCGTTTGGAATCTAACGCTTGGCTAACACCAGGCTAAGGCTGGCGTTTGGACTCTAACACCTGGCTAACGCTAGGCAGGGTTAGGCGTTTGGGCTCTGGCACCCGGCTATAGCCCGATGCACTCCTCCTCGCCTCTTGAGCGTATTTTCGATGTATTTGCATCCATTTAGCTCGGTTTCCATCTCCAATTCACCTACACATGAAATAGACTCTATTATGCACATAAGAAGTGTATTTTTATCATTAACGCACATAAAATGTTAGGCATATAACATGTTAAACCATGAATTCTAGCCTCGCATCAATAAACCAAAGCGTCTTGTACATTTCATCTAAAAAGTCCTGCAGATCGGCCTCTGGATCAATACCTGAGAACTCTGGAGGGGCCAACCGCAAAAATTGGTTGACTATGGAACCGGCGGAATCTCCCTGTTCTCTATAGGATGCAGGGGCAGCATGAGATCTTTGGGCCTGAGCGGCCACTAACTGGTTCAACATATGAATAGCTCCCCTGAGGTCCCCATCGGAGCAAGCCCAAGTCCATGCAAGAAGTCCCACTGTCTGTCTCGCGTAAGAAAGAGAGTTTAGAGTGCCATACAAAGAAGAAGTACCGGACCTGGAGCTGGAACAAAGGAAGGATCAGGAATATCAGTGGGAGGAGTTGTAGCACCCGCCACCGCAGTAGGAATAGGAACACTCTGATCTGGAACATGTAGGCCAGACGGATTCAAGGTCGGGGATTCCCTCCCACCCGCACCATCGGGTATAGAAGTTACGACTACACTTGGGGCGACATTGGCCTCTAGGCCGAGTCGAGCTCTCTTCTTTGGTGCCATTACTGAAAATTTTGGAATAAAGCACGAATTAGGCAAGAATATTCTCACTTTCCACTTCACCGCACGATACAGAGTAACAATAAAAAGGGTGTTTCCTAAATGTCCATGTAGCCCCTAAATTATAGATGTGGTCGACAACACATCGATAAGGAGGGATCTACTAGACACGGCTCCGAGACATCCTAGGTCACTTTTAAAACCTTAGGCTCTGATACCAAGTTTGTCACGCCCCAAAATTGAGGGACACGACCGGCAGTCGACCGGGTGATCCTCAGTAAAGCGAACCTGATTTGCCTTTCCCACCCAACGTGCTTCCCCGTATCTTTAACAAACGTTAATTATGAGGAACGGTGAGACAAGCTTAAAGTGTGTAATTACCACCTTAAGTCCAATTCATGCATATTAGATACGCCACTTTGTGATACGAAACACGATTACAAATACCTATAACCACTACCCAAAATATACATTTACACCCACGTAGTTTCTACGGAACCTCTAAGAGTACTAGGAACTTATACAATACTTGCCGCCAACAAAGCTTCGGCTATACCTTACAATACATAATACACTCAAAATGAGAAGGCGTGAACTACACATGGCCCCGAGAGGAAATGGGGCTCACCAGAACAGCTGAGAAGAATGAAGAGAAGACACCACTAATGGTGAGGTGAGCAACCTACTATGGATCCACCTACATCCATATAAAATATGTAGCGCCCACAGCAAAAGAGGTGTTAGTACTGCGGAATAGTACTAGTATGTATAACCAAACTTTATCCCAAGTACAGTCAAGCAATTCAAAATTAAGGAGCAACAATAAAACTAATTAATAGATGCACGTAGAAGGAAACAACCAGAATCAAACAAGATGCACAATCTCTCCTTTTTCCCTTTCAACATCATCATATTCAATAGCTCAGAGTTTTTCATTTCAGCAGTGATAACGATCATATTTCATCCTTATTACCTCGGCCACCCTTATCACCACAAACCATCATCCTTATTACTTTGTGTAGCAGTGCGCAACCCGACCCTTCCTGACAATTGTAATTCACAGCACAATCACAACCAATTTCATCACAAGAATCACCAATTCAAGGAATACAAATTCATATCAACGACTCATTTATTTGGGCGCAAGGCACCATAACATCTATCAAGTAGAAATTTCATGAACACGGTGCTGCCACACTCGCTCAATTCAGTTACCTTGTTTCACAATACTCTTTTTCATTACTTTCCACGTATGGCTTTCAACTATTTTACACATTCCCACATTTGAGAACATTATCAATCTTTCATTCATTGCCCATCAAGCCCCTTTTAGAACTTCATACAACACAGTAGCATGACAATCAACCAGGAAGAATCAGAGAATAAAGTCTCATGTCTTAGCACGTTTGAACAGTCAATTCACATATTTCATAACAACGTACACAGATTACATACTCGAACCCAACAAGAGGATTCTACGAAGGTTAAAGTTAGCCATACATACCTGGGGTCGAAATTTAGTTCATAATTAAACATGTTCAACTCAGAATCGAGAGCCATGCATACAATTTGAACCCTTTTTAAGCATTTATCAACGGCTATATGACTCCCCCCCTTAGATTTCCAACCCCTCATTACTAGATTATGGACATTAATGAACATGCATGCAAGGTATAAACTTATATTTTCAAGAATCGATTCATGGGAGTCCCCCTTTTGTTTAAAATCAGAAAATTAATGAAAAGGATTTGATGATTCTTACCTGTTAGAATGAAGAATAAGATGATTACTCGAAATTTCCAGGCCTGAGTGACTTTGAAAATCCAATTGGTAAAGATGAGGCTTTCTCCCTTAAGAACCCTCTCTCCCCTCTCTCTAGTTTTGTTCAGAAAATGGTTAAAAATGAAGGGGAGGGGTGTTTCAATGAACTGGGGTCGGGTTTCTAAAATTAGAAAAATAGGGCCTGACACAAGAATGCGGTCAGGAATGCGATCGCATTCCTGACATGCGGTTCGCAGATCTAACCGCACAATGGCCCCCAGGGTGGTTCATAATTCCAGAACACACTGCCCAAGTATGCGACCTATTGTGCGGTCCGCATCCACGTTATGCAATCGCATACCAGACTGCATAGTTGACCTTAAATGAGGCAATATTCTGCCTAGGTATTGTGAACAACTAATTTTTGACCACACCCAAATTTTATATATATTTTTTTTTAGTTTTAGTATAAATATTTCTTTTAGGTATAATCTTGATATTTTATACTTCTATCTTACTCTTAATACTTTTATATATGCTTTCTTTTAATTGAAATTTTAATAAGTAAGCTATGTATTTTTCTTAGTATTATTTAAATTATATGTAAATAGTTCGAGTTCTTATATTTTCTTAGTCTAAAGTTACTTAATATTCTTGTTTTAACATTTTAATTTAATTTTACCTCTAAAAGAAAACATACAAAGAAAAAGGATACAATTTTAACTCCCAATTTCCATCCCCACACGTCTCTCACCCACCTTCCACATCCCGTCTCCCTCAAAACTCCTCAGAGCATTCCCACGTTCCCACGCTTCCCTCCATCGTACGTGCACACAAAAAAATTGTATATAAAATACAATCCTATTATAAAAGAAAGGGGAGGAAACTGACGGAAGGAGATCGAGGCAACGAAAAAAAAAAAGATCCAGCAGTTTTTCTTCAAGAAAACTAGCATAAAACCAGTCCCAAAATAACCTGTTGGGACCTCCTCCTTCATTTAAAATCATCTCTTCAACCTTTGTTTCCCCCACCTGAAAAGCCCCCCAAAAAAACGTTGTCATGTAAACCCATGAACCCAGCTTCAAAACACCATAAAATCACTCACCTTTAGCTACCATTTACGTCACCCCGAGCACCGCTTTTACCAGCAAAGAAATCTGAAATCTGCAGTCTTCAGTAAACGAAGGTCGTCGTTTGAGTCACTTGAGGTTCGAGATTTTCGTCGGGTCTCCGGCTTACGGTCTGTTCGTGTTCAACTACAGTGTCGCGTTCTTCTTGTAAACCAGTTGGAATATCTTTAATATATTGAAAGGTTTCAAAGGTTCGTTGTTTTCTTCTTTACTATTTTGCTCGGAAGATCATGCTTGGTTAAATTTCTATAATGTGTTATGGCTGTGTTGTTTGAATTTTTCGTGTTAGTAAGTTTCGTCGTATTAGGTGGTGGAATATTATTGTGTTCTGTTAACTTTGTTGTTAAGGATGTAGGTGCTTAATTTTTTTTATTTTTTTTAGAAAAAACCCCAAACTATAAAAATGAAGAATGCTAAATGGTTTGTCGTAAAAATCACTTTTCGTTTGGTTTCTTTCATGTTCGTATGCGTAGTTAAACCTTTGTTTAGATTATAAGATTTTTGCATCTGTTTTCCTAAGCAGTAAATCGTTTTTCATGCTAAATATTTTTTTTTTACTAGAATAAGTGTTTTGCTTTAACAATGATATTTTAATTACTAATAAGATACAAGCATGAATTGTTGGGTTGTAACGATAGCTTTAATTTTAAGTATCTTTTAGAATAAATTCATAATATCTAAAATCACTCATTTCATCCATAATAATCTTAACTTAGGAAATAAATAATGCACAAATCTCTAATATGCTTTAGGCGTGTATCACGATAAATAAATTATCGTGATTATGTACACGTTCGCGTGGCATAATTACGGGTTCCAAAATTAAGACCAAGATACACGTTCGCGTGACTTTGGCAAAATAATTTTAATACTAAAGGCTATTAATTGTGTACACATACTCGTGACATGATTTCTAGCACACTAAATAAAATGAGTGCACGTACGCGTGATTCGTCTCACGATAATTTCTTAAAAGCGATAAAAAGTAGAATATACATAGGTCCTAAAAATGAGTAATTAAACAATTTAAGCCAGGTTTGATCAAAAGCGACCGTGCTAAAATTACGGAACTCGGGAATGCCTAACACCTTCTCCTGGGTTAACAGAATTCCTTACCCGGTCTTCTGGTTTCGTAGACTTTTAAAATAGAGTCAATCTTCCTCGATTTGGGATTTAAAATAAACCGGTGACTTGGGACACCATAAATTATTCCAAGTGGCGACTCTGAATAAATAAATAATCTCATTTCGATAACGTCACTTAAATTAGAAAAAACTCTCAAAACGCACCCTTTCGGGAAAAATGAGGTGTGACAGGTATGCGACTATTATGCATTCTGCATACATGCTGTGCGATCACATAGTGCGTCGCATATCACCTATTTTTTGGAAAATCACATTCTTCAAGTCTCGGGGTACTTTTTACTCAGTTCAGGTCTGTTCCAAAGATTTCCAAAATAAAACAACTCGGGGACTTTGTTCGACAGTATTTTTAAACAAGAAAATTTTACGAGTCCTTACTGGTATTGGCTGCTCCAATGATCAGTAGGGATTGCGCCATGGTGGCGACCAGTCCTTGAATTCCTTCCAAGTGTACTCATACCCTAGCCCGAAAGAGGTACCGTGCTTCTTGAGTTTTATTGGCTTTGTTATTCCTTGGAGATTTTTACCGAGCCCTTTGCCTGGCTTGTATCCTTTCTAGTTCAAGATGTTCTCGATCTTACTATCCCACCATTTATCCTTATCAATGGCATTAACTCGTTTAATGTTGTGGTAGATTTCTCCACCCAGCTTCAATCTCCCCTCAGTGACCGAAAAAGTCTGGAGACCGTAGATATGGCTACTACCATCTCCATGAATGACTACCTCTTGATGATTCCATTCAAACTTCAAGGTTTGATGTAGGGTTGATTCCGCGGCCCCAACAGAGTGTATCCAAGGTCGCCCTAACAATAAGTTGTACGATGCAGGCACGTCTATCACCTGGAAGTCTACATCGAACAAGTTGGTCCCATCTGTAAGCACAAGCTGATTTCTCACACAGTGGACCTCTGCGAACCATCGAAGGCCTTTACATTGATCTCTCCTTCTTTTAATCATGTATACGTTTGCCCAATTTCTTGAGTGTGATCAGCGGACAAATGTTGAGTCTGGAACCCCCATCAATTAAGATCCTTGTGATGAAGTTGTCCTCACATTGCACAGTGATATGCAGTGCTCTATTATGCTCGAACCCCTCGGGCGGCACCTCGTCTTCGTGGAAAGTAATCTTGTCGCTTTCCAGAACCTGGCCCACCATGTTTTCCATCTCCCCGCTGGTGATATTGTCTGGTACGTATGCCTCACCCAGCACTCTCAGCAAGGCGCTCTTGTGTATCTTAGAATTCTATAATAGAGAGAGGATAGATATCTGAGCTGGTGTCTTGTTCCACTGGTCGAGGATTGAGTACTCTTTGGCTTGGATCTTTCTCCAATGATAGTCTGAACCTGTCTCAATGTTGGGAGGACGGTTGGTGGCCTGCTTGCTCGATTCAGCCAAATGTTCAGGGGTATAAACTCTGCCAGTTCTGGTCATACCCTGTGTAGTAATGGCTTCCTTAGACTTGCTTTCACCCTTTCTCCTTGCTTAAGCTGTGTAGTCCCATGGGATGGCATTTGAGTAAAATGGTGGCGTTGTTGACATTGCAACTGGAATAGGTGTGGTCATCCTCATTCCCACTGGAGTATATGTTATAGGCGGCCGGACTGGTACTTCGAGTGGCTGTACAAACTCAACTTCGATCGGTACTGGGGCTTTTTCCTTTGTGAGCGATCTCGATTTAAACTCGAGTGGAATAGACATGTTGACCTCAACATTCTCGGATGGCTGCATCTGAATCACAATTGGGTAGAGAGTAATTGCGGGCTTCTTCGGATCACCCTCTGCAATCAGCCCAATTGATCCCTCAGGATCCCAATCATCATCAACTTCAATCATATGGACACCACCTTTATGGTCTGGCTGCGGATTATTGCGAACATTAGGAGCAGGGTCCTTGGCTACAATGATCTTGTTGTCTATGAGGGTTTGTATCTTGTCTTTCAAGGAACGACATTCCTCGATAGTGTGTCTCTTCATGCCGGAGTGGTAAGCACAGGATTTGTTTAGGTTGATCCACTGAGATAGGTTCTCAAGGGTGGCAGCAGGAATTGGTGTGACATAACCGGCGGCTTTGAGTCTTTCATATAGTTGATCAATAGGCTCGGCTATGGCAGTATACTATTTTGGAGGGCGACGGTCAAAGTTAGGGTGAGGTCTTGGGAGGTTTTGGCGAGTAGGTGGTGATTGGTAGTGAGAAGGTTGGGAATTGTGGGCGTTGTAAACGGGGGCTGGTTGGGAGTATCTGGGCGAGGTAGGCTGATATGTGGGTGATGGAGCTTGATATGCGGGTGATTGTGCTTGGTATTGAGGTGAAGGTGCTTGGTAACTTGGAGCTGGTTGGTATATGAATGAGGGTGTTGGATATACTTGGTGTTTGGGTAGGGACTTGGCTTGTTGTGCAACCATCACGGCTCCCACATCCTTCTTTCTGGACACACCACAAGACTGTAGAGCTTTATTAGTAGCATGTAAAGATTCAAAGTTGGTAACCATACCGCTTTCGATGCCTTCTTCGATTCGCTTTCCCAATTTGATGAGGTCAGAGAACTTGTGACCTTAAATCATCATCAGCCGCTCGTAATATTGAGGATCATGAGCTCGTATAAAGAATTTATTCATTTGTTCCTCTTCTAAGGCTGGCCTAACCTTGGCAGCTTCTGACCTCCAACGAGTAGCATACTCGCAAAAGATCTTCGTTGGCTTCTTCTTTAAATTCTGGATGTAGAATACATCCGGAGCATTCTCCGTGTTGAACCTAAATCGATCCATGAAGTCTGTTGCCATGCTTACCCAATTAGTCCATTTCTTTGCATCCTGGCCGATGTTCCAGGACAATGCATCTCCTTTCAAACTCCTCATGAAGAGTTTCATGCAGATTCTTTCATCTTTTCCCACGCCAACCAATTTGTCGCAGTAAGTTCTCAAATGGACTCTTGGATCGCCAGTACCATCGAACATCTCGAACTTAAGAGGTTTGTTGTCACGCCCCAAAATCGAGGGACGCGACCGACACTCTACCGGGTGACCCCAGTCAAGCGAACCTGATTTGCCTTTCCTACCCAACGCGCTTCCCCGTGTTTATATCATCCATTGCATAAGTGAAACAGTGAGATAAGCTTAAGAGTGTGTGATTACCACAATAAATCCAGTTCTTTTTTTCCTCATTTTACATTATTATACTAGATTTCCCAGAACATACATAATGGATACAACACTTCCCAATACGGACCACGATTACGAAAAAATACAACCACTACCCAAAATATATATATACACCCACATAGTGTCTACGGAGCCTTTAAGAGTGCTAGGATTTTATACAATACTTGCCGGCAACAAGACCCCGACTATACCTTACAATACATAATATACTCAAAAGGAGATGGCATGAACTACACTTGGCTCCGAGAGGAAGTGGGGCTCACCAGTACAGCTGAGAAAGGATGAGGAGAAATCACCACTAACGGCAAGCTGAAAAACCTGCTATGGACCCACCTACATCCATATAAAAAGATGTAGCGCCCCCGACAAAAGGGACGTTAGTACTGTGGAATAAAACTAGTATGTATGAACAAACTTTATCCCAAGTACAATCAAATAATACAAAAATACGAAACATTAATAGAACAGATAAATCAATGCACATGGAAAGAAGCAACCAAAATCAGCAAGTTTCACAATCTCTCCTTTTTCCCTTTTAACATCACCATATTCAAGAGTTTCCCAGATTTTTCATTTCGATGGTGATAATGATCACATTCAATCCTTATTACCTTGGCCACCCTTATTACCTCGCCCACCCTTATTACCTCACGGCTCATTATCCTTATTAGTTCGTGTTGCGGCGCGCAACCCGATCCCACCTGACAATCATATTTCGTAATAGCAACCACAAACAATCAAATCACAAGAATTCTTCCTTTCAAGGAACACAAGTTTATATCAACAATTCTCTATTTGAGCTCAAGGCACAATGACTCTCACCAAGCAGTAATTTATGTACACAGTGTTGCCATAATCGTTCAACTCACTTATATCATTTCACAATACCCTTTTTCATTTCTTACCATGAACGATTTTTAGCCATCATAGACATTCCCACACTTAGGCACATTAACATTCTTTCATTTATTAACACATACTTTCATATCGATACCCTCGAGATTTTACGAGCTTTGCACATAATAAGATAGGCGCATCAAAACACCTTTCACAATCTCATATAGCACGGTAGTATAACAATCAACTAGGGCGATCAGAGAATAGAATCTTACGTTTCACACATTTGAACAATCAATTTACATATTTTCAAACAAGGTACACATACCGTATGCTCGAACCCAACAAGAGGATTCTACAAAGGTTAAAGTTAGCCATACATACCTCGAATCGGGATTTTTCCTTAATTTCTGTCTCAAATCACCGGACCTTCTAGCACCTTCAATCTAATTCACAATGCGGCACATTTAAACTTAGAATAAGGAATCATGAACATGTCATGAACTCATTTGAGCTTTCTATCAAACATTAGGTGTTCCTTTAGATTAAATAACCCCTTTTTAGTGAAAGGTTACTCCAACCTATTTTCCTTTACTAGATTATGATAAATTGGGTACATGCATGCAAGATTCTTAACCCCATCTTTATGAACTATCCTACCCATGTTTCACTTTAACAAAAATGTGTAAATTAAGGTTAATGAGGTAGAAACTTACCTCTTAGAGTGAAGAAATTTGTGTCCTACTTGATTAGTTCCAAACTTGAGTGATGAAGGAAAACCAATTTCATGAAGTTGGGACTTTCTATCTCTAGAACCCACTCTTTCCTCTCTCTAATATATCAGAAAAATGGTTAAAAATGAAGGGGAGAGGTATTTTAATGAACTGGGGTCGGGTTTTAAAAATTAGAAAAACAGGGGCCCGACACAAGAATGCGGTCAGGAATACGATCGCATTCCTGACATGCGGTCCGAATAATCGGCCGCATAATGGCCCTCAAGATGGGACAAAATCCAAAACACACTGCCAAGGTATACGACCATTGTGTGGTCCACATACACGTTATGCGATCGCATAATGCGTCGCATAATTTCCCTTCAAAATTCAAAGGCAACAATGCGACAGCTATTCGGTCCGCAGAACTGAAATGCGATCGCATATTGGACCGCATAGTTGACCTCAAATGGGGCAGTGATATGCTAGTTTATGTGACCATTGTGAGGTCCGCATACACGTTATGCGATCGCATAGTGCGTCGCATAACACCTACTTTCTGAAATAATTTTATTCTTTAAGTCTCGGGGTACTTTTCACTCAATTGAGGTCCGTTTTAAAAATTTCCTCATTAAAAACAACTCGGGGACTCATTCGGGCATTATTTTTAAACAAGAAAAATTTACGGGTCTTTACATCCTCCCCCCTTTAAAATCATTTGTCCTCGAATGACGGTTTTTTGAAATCATTTAGTTTTGAAAGCATGATATGCAACTTCTGGATTTTCACTAACTCTATTATTTCAGAAAATTTTTGCCAACGTTCCCTTTGTAATTAGGCCTATCTACCTGTTAGAGAGCCCCCAAAACACATTTCCAAGCACCATTACGAAGTTTTAATCACCCAATAACTCACACACAACGATGTTACCTCAAGAATTTGCAAGTATTCAATCATTTTGTCAACTACACATAGTTCTTTCTTCTTATACCACAAATTTGTACATGATTCACATTTTTGCACATAACTTGGTCGTTTTAATGAGTCCCATACAAGCCAATCATCTCAATATACTATATTCATTTCAATTAATCATTACCAACCTACACTACTATTAATCACTTGCCTAACACATACGTTCCACAAAACTTTCATTTACATCAAGGGTTGCACACTACCCAAATAGAACAGCGGGTTCAGTTTTAGCACATATTGGGAAATTACAACAATAAGGAAATTAGGGGAGGATGGGGTGCTTTTGCACAGGACCGGACATAAAATATAATTTTCTTATAGATGATAGTTCTGACGAACACTACTTGGCTTATTCAACCAAATGGGGATATTTTTCTTTCATCTCATTTTTCACTTCCCACGTGGTTTCCTCAACGTGCTGACATCACCACAATACTTTAACTGAAGCAATTTCTTTGTTCCTCAATCTACGGACTTGTTTATCAAGAATAGCAACCGGGACCTCTTCATACGATACTTCTTCATTAACCTCAATAGTCTCAACTGGAATGATGGTTGATGGATCTCCAACCACTCTCTTAAACATAGACACGTGGAACACCGGGTGCACTAATGACAATTCAGGGGGTAATTCCAACCTATAAGCGACTTGTCCTATCCTTTGAGCAATCCGATATGGGCCGAAATACCTTGGGCTCAATTTCCCTTTCTTACCAAACCGCATCACTCCCTTCATGGGAGATACCTTCAAGAATACCCAATCATCAACCTAGAACTCCAATTATCTTCGACGAACGTCCGCATAGGATTTTTGACACCATCATCGCTCTCGAGTGAAAATGCCAAAATCTTGCTATCCAAAACTGCCTCCTTCAACTGTGCCAATGTTGGATCAATAAACTGCTTCTCCTTGACTTCCGCTACAAGTGAGGATTCTGCCCCATCATGCACCATGACTTTCCCCTCGTCTGAGGTCGAGAGACAGACCCCCAGACTAGCCAATTGACAAACCTCTCGGGCCAACGACCTCTGATCTTCCTCTAAATGAGCCAGACTACCCATAAACTTCCGTATGAGAGCGTCGGCCACTACATTTGCTTTCCCTGGATGGTACCGAATGTTCATATCATAATCCTTAAGAAATTCTAACCATCGCCGCTGTCTTAAATTCAACTCCTTCTGCTTGAACAAGTATTGAAGACTCTTGTGCTCTGAGAACACGTCCACACAGACCCTATAAAAATAATGCTGCCAGATTTTTAATGCAAACACAACTTCCGCGAGTTCTAAATCATGCGTCGGATAATTTTTCTCGTGATTCTTGAGTTTCCTGGAATCATAGGCTATAACCTTCCCGTGTTGCATCAACACACATCCCGAACAAACCCTTGATGCATCGCAATAAACCAAAAATCCCTCTATGTCTTCTGGCAAAGCTAACACCAGTGCTGAAGTCAATCTTGATTTCAATTCCCAAAAGCTCTTCTCACAAGCGTCAGACCATTGGAACTTAGTTTCCTTCTGCTCAATTTAGTCAATAGGGAGGCGAGGGTAGAGAACCCGTCCACAAACCTCCGATAATACCCGGCTAGACCCAAGAAACTGTGAATCTCTATCGGGGTCGTTGGTCTAGGCCAATCCTTTACCGTTGTGATTTTATGGGGATCAACCTTAATTCCTTCTCTGGAAACAACATGACCCAAAAATGTGACTGACTCCAAAAATTCACATTTTGAAAACTTGGCATGTAATTGGTGCTGATGAAGAGTTTGCAGAACTACCCTGAGGTGATTAGCATGATCCTCCTGACTGTGCGAGTAGAAAAGGATGTCATCAATAAAAACAATCACGAAGGAGTCAAGAAACGGTTTGAAAACCCGATTCATAAGATCCATGAAAGCCACTGGAGAATTGATCAGTCCAAAGGACATTACCAAAAATTCAAAACGGCCGTAACGAGTTCTGAAGGCGGTCTTAGGAATATCCTGCTCTCTGATCTTCAACTGGTGATACCCCGACCGTAAATCAATTTTGGAGAAGAACCTCGCACCCTGCAATTGGTCGAACAAATCATCTATCCGAGGCAATGTATACTTGTTTTTGATAGTGACTTTGTTGAGCTGTCGATAATCAATACACATCCGAAGCGACCCATCCTTCTTCCTGACGAAAAGAACCGGAGCGCCCCACGACGACACACTCGGCCAAGTGAACCCCTTCTCTAATAAGTCCTTCAACTGCTCCTTTAACTCCCTCAACTTTGCTGGCGCCATTCTATATGGTGGAATAGATATTGGCTATGTATCTGGCAATACATCAATCCTGAATTCGATCTCTCTATCTGGCAGAATCCCTGGAAGCTCGTCCGGAAATACTTCAAGATACTCATTCACGACTGGGACGGACTCGGGGGAAGACACTTTTGAAGTGGTGTACGCAACCCGAACCAAATGATAAACACACCCCTTTTTAATCATCTTCGAGGACTTAAGGTAGGAAATAAACCTACCCTTTGGCACCACACCATTCCCTTTCAACTTAATAACTGACTCATTAGGAAACTCTAGTCTCATAATTCTGGTTCGGCAGTCGAGTTTAGCAAAGCACGAGTAAAGCCAATCCATTCCCATGATAACATCGAAATCTACCATCCCAGGTTTGATATGATCGGCCGTGGTATCTCGACCACACACCGTGACAACACATCTCCTATAGACTCGTGCGGCTGTGATGGAATCACCAACAAGATTCGACACAGAGAACGACACATGAAGTTGTTCGGGTTCTATCCAAAAACTTGAAGCAATAAATGGGGTAAACATCAAGTGCTTGAACAGTCAGAATACCTGTGATAACATCTGGAGAAGCCTCCGCACTCTGGGGACCACTCAAAGTATAGAAGCGACTGGGTCCACTTCTACCTTGTACTCCACCCCTAACTGCACCATGCTCTGCTGGAGTTGGAGGATGCCCTGAAGATGCGGCGACTAAAGAACCGGACGGCTGAGCAAAACCACTACCCATGCCCTGAATGGGTGCACGACAATCCCACAGAATATGACCTCTCACCCCACACCCGTAGCATAGCGGGATATCCAGGTAACAAGGCTCGGTATTGAACTTCCCACACTTAGGGCACGGAGCCCTACTCTGATGCTGGAACCTCCCTCCCGGACGACCGGACTGATGGGGTCTCCTAATGTCAGATCTTGGTCCCGAGCGACTGCTCTACTGATAACGGTGCACTGATGGCGGCGCACTGGATGAGGACTGAGCATAAGAGTGGGATGGCCCTGAAGATCCTATCCCCTGAACTGGTCTCCCTCCTCAAATTGAACTCCCCGAGTGGCCCGCTGACTGGGCCCTGCTAAAACTCTCCCACTCCGACCTTATCTTCAATTTTCTAGCCTCCGTGGCCTAGGCGAATCCCACTATCTTACCATAATTCATGTCTGAGTGCAAGGCAGCTGTAGCAGCTTCATTCACAACCAAGGGACTGAGGCCCTGAACAAACCGTCGAACTCTGGCATCCATAGTCGATACCAACTGAGGACCGTACTTGGACAACCTCACGAACTCCATGTGGTACTCCCACACACTCATATTACCCTTCTTGAGAACCTCAAACTCCGTAGCACGGGCTGTCATAGTGTCGGATGGCAAGAAGTGATCCATGGAAGCATCAACGAACTCATCCCATCTCGCCGGAGGACTTCCCTCCCCACGGAATCCTCCCATATCTCGAACCAGGAATACGCTGCTCCCCTCAACCTATAAGATGCTAACTCAACCCCCTCTGTCTCTGTATCCTTCATAACCCGAAGCGTCTTGTACATTTCATCTAGAAAGTCCTACAGATCGGCCTCTGGATCAATACCTGAGAACTCTAGAGAGGACAATCGCAAAAACTGGTTGACACAGGGGTAGTATGAGATATTTGGGCCTGAGCGGACACTAACTGGTCAACATATGAATAGCTCTCCTGAGGTCCCCATCGAAAGTACCGGGACCTGAAGGTAGAACCGAAGAAGGATCAGGAATATCGGCAGGAGGGATTGTAGCACCCTCCGCCGCAGCAGGAATAGGAACACTCTGATCGGGAACACAAAGGCTAGATGGATTCAAGGTCGGGGATTTAGTCTCACCCGCACCATCGGGTACAGAATTCACGGCCACACTTGGGCGGCATTGGCCTCTAGTCCTAGTCGAGCTCTTTTCTTTGGTGCCATCACTGAAAATTTTGGAATAGAGCACGAGTTAGACAAGAATATTCTCACTTTCCACTTCACCGCACGATATAGAATAACAATGAAAAGGGTGTTTCCTAAATGTCCATGTAGCCCCCTAATCATAGATGTGGTCGACAACACACCGATAAGAAGGGCTCTACTAGACACGGCTCCGAGAGATCCTAGGACACTTTTAAAACCTTAGGCTCTGATACCAAGTTTGTCACGCCCCAAAATCGAGGGACACAACCGGCACTCAACCGGGTGACCCCAGTCAAGTGAACCTGATTTGCCTTTCCTACCCAACGCGCTTCCCCGTGTTTATATCATCCATTGTTTATGTGAAACAGTGAGTAAGCTTAAAAGTGTGTGATTACCACAATAAATCCAAATTTTTTCCTCATTTTACATTATTATACTAGATTTCCCAAAACATAAATAATGGATACAACACTTCCTAATACGGACCACGATTACGAACAAATACAACCACTACCCAAAAAATATATATATATACACCCACATAGTGTCTACGGAGCCTCTAAGAGTACTAGGAGTTTATACAATACTTGCCGGAAACAATGCTCCGGCTATACCTTATAATACATAATATACTCAAAAGGAGATGGCACGAACTACACTTGGCTCCGAGAGGAAGTGGAGCTCACCAGTACAACTGAGAAAGGATGAAGAGAAAGCACCACTAACGGCGAGCTGAGCAACCTGTTATGGACCCACCTACATCCATATAAAAAGATGTAGCGCCCCCGGCAAAAGGGACGTTAGTACTGTGGAATAGTACTAGTATGTATGAACAAACTTTATCCCAAGTACAATCAAATAATACACAAATAAGAAACAGTAATAGAACCAATCAATCAATGCATATGGAAAGAAGCAACCAAAATCAACAAGTTTCACAATCTCTCCTTTTTCCCTTTCAACATCACCATATTCAAGAGCTTCCCAAATTTTTCATTTCGATAGTGATAATGATCACATTCCATCCTTATTACCTCGGCCACCCTTATTACCTCGCCCAACCTTATTACCTCACGACTCATTACCCTTATTAGTTCGTGTTGCGGCGCGCAACCCGATCCCACCTGACAATCATATTCCGTAACAGCAACCACAAACAATCAAATCACAAGAATTCTTTCTTTCAAGGAACACAAGTTTATATAAAAAATTCGCAATTTGAGATCAAGGCACAATGACTCTCACCAAGAAGTAATTTATGTACATGGTGTTTCCATAATCGTTCAACTCACTTACATAATTTCACAATACCCTTTTTCATTTCTTACCACGTACTGTTTTTAGCCATCATATACATTCCCACACTTGGGCACATTAACATTCTTTCATTTATTAACACATACTTTCATATCGATACCCTCGAGCTTTTACGAGCTTTGCACATAATAAGATAGGCACATCAAAACATCTTTCACAATCTCATATAGGACGGTAGTATAGCAATCAACTAGGCCAATCAGAGAATAGAATCTTATGTCTCAACACATTTGAACAATCAATTTACATATTTTCAAACAAGGTACACATACCGTATGCTCGGACCCAACAAGAGGATTCTACAAAGGTTAAAGTTAGCCATACATACCTCGAATCGGGATTTTTCCTTAATTTCTATCTCAAATCACCGGACCTTCTAGCGCCGTCAATCTAATTCACAATGTCGCACATTTAAACTTAGAATAAGGAATCATGAACATGTCTTGAACTCATTTGAGCTTTCTATCAAACACTAGGTGTTCCTTTAGATTAAATAACCCCTTTTTAGTGAAATGTTACTCCAACCTATTTTCCTTTACTAGATTATGATAAATTAGGTACATGCATGCAAGATTCTTAACCTCATCTTTATGAACTATCCTACCCATGTTTCACTTTAACAAAAATCTGGAAATTAAGGTTAATGAGGTAGAAGCTTACCTCCTAGAGTGAAGATATTTGTGTCCTACTTGATTAGTTCCAAGCTTGAGTGATGAAGGAAAACCAATTTCATGAAGTTGGGACTTTCTCTCTCTAGAACCCACTCTTTCCTCTCTCTAATATATCAAAAAAATGGTTAAAAATGAAGGGGATGGGTACTTTAATGAACTGGGGCCGGGTTTTAAAAATTGGAATAACAAGGGCCCGACACAAGAATGCGGTCAGGAATGCGATCGCATTCCTGACATGCGGTCCGCATAATTGGCCGCATAATGGACCTCAAGATGGGCCAAAATTCAAAATACACTTCCCAGGTATGCGACCATTGTGCGGTCCACATACACGTTATGCGATCGCATAATGCGTTGCATAACTTCCCTCCCAAAATTAAAGGCAACAATGCGACAGCTATGCGGTCTGCAGAACTGAAATGCGATCGCATATTGGACCGCATAGTTGACCTCAAATGGGGTAGTGATCTGCCCGTGTATGCGACCATTTTGCGGTTTGCATACACATTATGCAATCTCATAGTGTGTCGCATAACACCTACTTTCTGGAAAAAAATTATTCTTTAAGTCTCGGGGTACTTTTCACTCAATTTAGGTCCGTTTTAAAAATATCCTCAATAGAAACAACTCGTGACTCATTCAGGCATTATTTTTAAACAAGAAAACTTTACGGGTCTTTACATTTGTACCCCTCGGGCAGTTCGACATCAGGCTGTATGCAAAGATCTTCATAGTTTAGCCCCTCAATCCCTCTAACTTCTTCGACGCCCTGAACTCGATTGGTTAACTTCTTGAGTTCCTCGGCCAAATTCATGATAAGCCTATCATTCTTGTTAGAATCAGGGGTATGTGGGTGGAGTGAGCCACGGTTTCCACATAAATGGGATTATTGTAGGCCTGGAAGTGGTCTTTTGTCTAATCCTGGAGAGGTGGAGTTTTATGGTGACAGGAATTGCATTGTGCTGGCGGGACTTGCTTTTTGGGGTGATTCGGTTGTTTAGGGGTGTTTTATGGTAAAGTGGGGTTTGGAGCATTTGGGAAGTGGACATCCGGAACATTGAGGGAAAGTGATAGGTGAGCCAAATTCTTGACTTGCTCAAGTTCTTCTTGGAACTTCATTAGCTTCTTCTCCAGTGGAGAGATAACCTCTTGCAGAACCTGAATACCCCGACCATCAGTGATCTCAACCTGTTCATCCCTGTTCCCTTTTCTGACGCCGCTTGCCTCTGCCATCTTAGTTTTACCCTTGTTTTTTCTTTGGGATGACTAGGAGGAGGAGTAGGAGGAGGGCCCTTTGATCTTGTGCGGTAGGCGGATGATGCCAGAATGCATGAACCAACCTTTGGGGAGGGGAATAATAATAAACAAAACAAAAAAACGAAAAAGAAGTAATGAAGTTAGTGAGATCATAAAAAAAAATTGTAGTATTTAAACACATAAGGCGGAAATGTAAAGCATGTCCTAAGTTGGGAACCTTTTTGTGCCAGAGGTAGGCCTAGCGAAAAATTGATTTGGAGAACTTAAGATGCTAAATGCCTCATTTTATCTATAATAAAATAGACAAATCTAACACGACTCTAAGAATGCGAAAAATATAAAATGTCACTAATGGCCAGGGGCCTTATTACATCAGAAGGAAAAGTAAAGACAATCCTATCTACTTGGTCCCAGAAGGACCTTCCCTAGACTCCGCATCTCTGCTCGCATTCATCAGCGTCTCCATCTCGCGGAGTCCCAGCAGAAAGTAGGTCCTGGCTAGAATTCCTCCTTCGGCTCCCTCGAACTTCTGACAGGTCTCGATCCTCCTAGTGAACTTCTCCTCTAAGTCGACTATGCCTCGCTCCAAGTGTGCTAGCCTCTGGGTGGAGGTGATGACCATGTCTTTACATTCCTCTATCAGCTTCTTATTAGCCTCGTGTATTTTGTGATGATCTTCTTCACAATCACTGAGCCTCTTGCACAACTGGTTGAGTCTAGTCGTTGCCTCGACCTTCTCATCTATGACCCTGTGGCCTTGAGCAAACTCTGGCTTGATACTTCCACCCCAGTTATCTTCCAACCATCCCAGATAATAAGGAGAGTAACCAGGATGATACCTGTCGGGTTCAATAGTGTCCTTTTCTAACCGGATATTGCAGTGCCACAAATGTTGAGCTTGGCACTTATGAGGGATGCCGTCGTTTTGGAAATCTGCCTTGAGATGACTTAGATTCTCGACCCTTAGTACCACTTGCTTCCTTCCTGCCTGCCTCATGAATCGGATCGGGACATAAGGATACGTCCCTCTTAGACCAATAAATATCAGAAATGGGGTGTCTCGATTTCGGATGATGAACTCGTCAGTTGGGAACCACTCAAACATCGACTGAATGATCCTCGATCAAGATTCTTAGCAACTCGGCCCATCCATTGGCATTTTCCGGGTGAGCAAACATGTCGGGGATGTAATTCATACGCTTTGGATGATGGAAAGTAATATGATCATCCAAAATCTCCTATGGATGTCCTGATGGTAGTCGCCCTTTTGCAAATGCTCAGTGAGCCATAGTTGGAGTAACAAATTGCAACCCTCAAAATGTTTTGCCCCTCGTTGACACTTTTCCAAGGCTCAGTACATGTCAGCAATGATCATTGGCACGATACTGAAGTCCTTCCCGTCAATCCCTTCCATATAAGTCTTGGTAACCATAGCCAACCTGGTGTGGATTCTTTCTTTCTTTGTTGGGAACACCATCAGACCCAAGAAGCATTCTATAAAGACGAATACCTGGTGGTGAATGTGCCCTAGAGAAGTAAGGGCGAACTCTTCCTGATAAGTGCGGTAAGACTGGCTACGACCATACCTCTCGTACAAATAGTAAAAGGGGATGTACGAGTCTTCCAAGCAGACCAAGTCCGGATTTTTCTTTAGTCCCATCATTTTGAGAAAACCTCGGCCTGTACAGTTTTCAGGCATCAATAACCCTGGAGACTCCCAAGCTAAACCGGCTAACCCTCCTATTTCCTCTAGCAATGGTGTCATCTCATTGTTTCCTAAGCGAAAGACCGACCGATCATAGTCCTAGAACAGGGTAGCAACTTCTATCATCATGTTGTTAGGCTAAATGTCCAGAAGAGAGGGCAGGTTGCCCAAGTGTTTTCTGACGACTATTTTGTCACTGGAGTGATGATCCTCCCACCAGTTTAGTAGTTTGGGGTGGATATTGGTGACCATGCCGAATCTGGGGACCTCGTACCTCATTTTTACAAAACAAATAGGTTAGGCCTTTACCCCCCACCAGACTCAACTATTTAACATCAATAATTAGCATGAGCATTTAGTTCTCAATATAAATGCACAGAACGTGAAAGCGTCCGTTTGGGTTCCAGGGAAACCCAATGGACTTTGGAAAAGGCTATCTTAAAGGCTGTTGTGTGGAAAACACGTTAGCCTGGCTAGGTTTGACCATGATGCATGCAACACACAATAGAGTAAGGTTTTTATGGGGTTTTAGACCGGTACCCTTGAGCGGACAACTCAAGGGGGAAGGCACGAAACTGTGGACTGCACTGCTGATCGATTAGTTTTACCGCAAATACGCCTTTCCGAATTTAGGGGTATTAATATTGGAATATCGCAACCACTCATTGTAAGCGTTGCTATAGGATTTTTGCTTGGCATGAGCGGAATATGAATGTGGAGCATGATATGCAATAAATAACATTTAAGCAAGTAGGCATGTATTTTCACATTGAGGAAAGCGGTAAAAAAAAGGAAATACGTCAGTTATAATTGAAAGCAGTTACGAAGAAAACATGAAGATACATCCATTTTTTCCGACGAAATAAATACTTTCGAAATTAAACAGTTAACAACACATAACGAGAATAGGAAATGGTATAAGCATTTAAACAGAAATTGAAAGGTCCAAATTCACAAGATAACTTGTAATGGTGTAATCCTAGGGAATATCCCCATCAGAGTCACCATGCTGTCGCGCACCCCTTTTTCTCGCACGGGTCAGGTGCGGAGAGATCGGGTTGATGACATTCTAGACAACTCCTTAAAGAAAGAGTCGCCACCTACCGATTTTGTGGTGTGTTAGGGCACCTAGAGTAGATAACTCATGAACTAGTTTGCATTACCAGAGATTGGGTAAGGGCTTGAAGTAATCCTAAGGGGAAGGTGTTAGGCACCCCTCAAGATCAATAACTGTGGGTCCCAGCCAAGAAGTTTTGTGAATTTGAACGGTAAACAAATAGCAAGTAAGGTTCATATAAGAGGGGATTTCAAACAAGTATGAAAATCTTTAAAGGTTTTTGGGAAAACATTAGAGTAAAAGTATTTGAAAAGAATTATCCTAGGTTTAATGTAATACGGATCACATCAATGCAATACCCAGTAATCACTCCTCGAAGAGGGGCTACACGTGGTATTAGCGCACTGGTCATCATATCCGTATTCTACCCTTCCCACCCCGTAGAGGATAGAAGCGCGTGCTGGTCAGGAAAGCTTATTGCGCGCTATTACCCGTCCCATTCTACAAGTCCCGGAGGGTGTTTAGGACTAATAATCCTACAAGGTGGGTACTAGGCTGAACCCTTAAGTTTTAAAGGATAAACTCGAGGCGACAAGTAGAAAACAATTAGGATTTGCACATAAAGGATTCACATAAGCAGTTAGGGAGCTTATATATCCCTTCACAAATAAACACATAAATAGCACGTCTCAAACACAATGAGGGTCTCAAGTTCAGAGCTTAAAACAGGAGATTTGTGTGTTAAAACAACATGTTTCAACAAGCTTTTAGCAAAAGAAATATTTTGAAAATAACTCAGTAATAAAGCAGGAATAAAACAGAGTAGTTTGAAGACAAAACATGGTTAAAAATAAACAGAGAGATTTGCAGAAAGGAGTGACTGATTTTGGAAATCTAGTAGTTCAAAAACAGAGTAGGAGTCAACAGTTTAAAATGAATTTTAGTAAAAAGTGAATGAATAATTCAGAAATTAGTAATTTTGAAAGCAGAGCAGGGACTTTAAATAGCAGAGTGATTTGTATGTATTTCGAAAAAAAAGGTGAATGGTTTTTTTTTGAATTTAGCAATTTATAAGCAAAGCATGAGTTGAGGATGGTAACAAACAACAAAGTCTTAAGGATTTCAGAAAAAGGACTGATTGGTTTTAAAGACCACCTTTTAATACAGGCAATACATAAAACAGTTGATTTTGGTTTCAATAAGTATTAGGCCTAAGGTTTGCCTAGGCGTCCGTATATATACCGATTATGCACACATTGATTATAAGTCCTGAATCATGATTTCTAGATACAAATGCAGAAGCAGAATCATTACGACATATTTTATTATAGTTATTAGTTATGAGCAGGATTTCTAAAATAAACATAAGAATAGTAGAGATGCTGAAGTAAACAACCTAAACATGGTTTCTAATGCATGGTATGCATGTCCTAAGCATGATACTATTGCACACATAGGTAAATAAATCCTATAGTCATGATTTCTACCCATAACTATCTAAGCATGCATAATCCCCTCCCATAATTACTATCCAGCCCCAAATATCTATTTACAGATTATTACAACTAGTGATAATAAATTACATTACTGAAAGGAAAATAAGAAGCTACTTCTATAGGGAGCCTTCAATCAGGTCCATATCTCCCAACCTCAATCCTTTCGAGTTTCGCAGCCTTTCATAGTCTGGGTGCGGCAAAGCTCCCTAGGACCCTCATGGGTCCCTGGCCCATAACAGCACCCAAACATAGTAACCAAAGTTGAACAAGTGTAGTGTGGAATTACCAGCCTTATGTGTCAGAGTTCAATGGGTACTCAGAGGTACCCAAGGTAGTGCTCACACGAAGGGGGTAGAACCTAAATTTCTAAGAGTAGTGAGATGTGCTAGAAGGAGAGAAAAGCTTGTAGTTGAACAAAGTTTACAAAAAAACTATAGAGTTGTTTTGAAAGATTTGCTTTTGAAAAAAAAAATAGAAGTATTAATCACAAAAAAAAAGAGTTCAACAGTGTAGAATTGCACACAAGGATAATGAGGTAAGGGGACAAGTAGGTCACATAATAACAAAGGAGATCCATAGACTTAAGAAACTCATTTAAACATAATTACACAAATCAAATAGGATCAGGGGACCAAGAAATGGCCAAGTTTAGACATGATAATAGACAGCAACAGAATACAGTTATAACTGGTAAAATTAGGAGTAAACAATAGTCATATGAGCATCACTAACTCAGCATGTAAGTCAGAAAGAGATAAAGCATGACGGGTACTAACAGATAAACAAAAGATCCAATTGCATGTTGAGCAGTAGAAGCATAAGTAGAAGAAAATCAGGACGATAACAAATTGAAACAATAATAAGCACATTGGTTTGAGACTTGTAAATTAATTAGAACATACTAGTGATGAGAGAGCAAAGAATAATGCAAAAGCAAAGTGAGAGTACAATGTTAGCCTTGGCTTACAGTTGGCTAACAATAGACAGGAGCAGAGAGAACATTAGTAGAGTAAAGAGAAAAGAGAGAGTTCTAGCACAAGAGGGAGAGCAGAGAGAATAGTATTGATGTCTGTCATGTAAGGGGAGAAGGCATGTCTTATATATAGTCGAAAACCAAGTAATTACATAGGCAAAGAGTAGTAATATAGCATAATTACAGGAATAATTATTCAGTCAGCATCAATCACAATCAATCACAATCAATTAAGGACCTGGACTCCCTTTAATTAAGGAATCAAGCTCAAACGATGCAATTCATGGCCAAATAAGGAAAATGAATCAGATTAAGACTGATTCTGTTACTACAGGACAGGGGAATCACATAGTATATAATAAAAGCCAAATACATAGTATTAATTAAGGAAAGTTGAACTAACAGTTATTTATAAAGTAAAGTAGACTATTAGTTTTGAAAAATTAATTGAAACAATATCGGATGTGATCACAGTTGCAGGGAATCCCATGTAATTAAGGAAAGTATCACATGAATATGAAAAGAATTCAAAATCTGGTACAAAATTACAGAGGGAATACACAAGATCATCTATTCATGGAAAGCATCACAGGCTTGGGGATTTTTACAAAAAAAATAGTATAAAATTAATAGGTAAAACCCAATAAGGTAAATGGTCGGAGCTATTAAACATTTAAACAGCAGTCACAGATCAACATAAAGAGATACTCATAGAACATCAGAAAATTAGAGGTCATAGAAATGAATTAAAGCCAGAGTTTCAAAGAACACACGAATAGTCTTGTAAGCACAGATACACATAACAAGGTCAACCTATAAAATCTAGGGTTTCAACAATAATAGTTCAGACAACAGGAAATCATCAGATACTCGTTTAATCACAGAGAACCAATGTCAATCAAAGGAAAATATCACAAATTTTAAGGAAAACTAGGAATCAGCAAAGAATACCAACAAAGCACTAATCACAGAGATTCAAAATAGTAAAACGATACTAGAAGAATACATAGAAAACATCAGAATCCCTAATCACTTAATTAAGGATTCGTATAAAAAAAATAGCAAATAATTAAAGAAACCAGTCAGACAAGCATGGTTTAGGTAGAGACGACAAGGAATCAGAAATCCTTGTTGTGAAATTCAGGGATAGTGGTGGTTATGGCATAATCGTGTCAAAAACCCACCGGAGAGAGCCGGAAAACCACCCAAGCAGGAACCCCAGTAACCGTTTGGCATGGTCCAAAATATTGAAGGCTTCATAATTGAAGTAACCAGAGAAATGAGGCGTCATGGAGGCTGGTGGTCGAAAGGATGGTATTCGGAGGTGGCCGGAGATAGGCTGAGCTTCATCGAAGAAGGAGGGAATAGTGAAGGTTCTAGAGAGAATCAGAGAGAGAGAGAGACGAGAAAAGAGATGGTCGATCTTGAAAGAATGAGAGGGGTCTGGGGGGTAGGTGAGGGGTTAATTACGGTAAGGAATGATTTGGGCCGTTGATCTCATTTGATCAACGACTCAGATTAATTGGGGTTTGGGTCAGGTAGAGAATTGATTTGGGCTGGGTTACCTAAGGTCTGATGGGTTGGGGTTAATTGGGTACAAAATGTGTTTGAATTTTAAATACATGTGGTTAAGTGTTAAATACCCAATAAAAATAGATAATTAATTAATTAAAATAACCAATAATTATAAAAACAAAATTAAGCTAAAATAGGTAAAATTACAGTAATTAACTAATATTGAGTGTAAAGAAACATAAATTTCGAATTAAAATTTTACAAAATGTCCAATTGGGCTATAATTGCAAAATTGTTATAACTGAAATTAAATGAGACCCATTGTCTAATTTGTGAAATAATTGAATTTTACTGGATAAAAAATGATTATAAATAACATATTGAGCTGGGAAATATTTTGAAATTATGTATAGCATAATATATGAATTATTTAAATATGAAATATTAAAATAAACAAGAAAATAATAAAAATATGGAAAAATAGGGAAAACACTCATTATTACAAAGAGTAATTTTGAGGGCTTAGATGCCAGTTTGAAAATAATTTGAGGAAAAATTGGGTATCAACAATTATTTTGAAGGGAAAAAGAGTGAACAATATATATGTTGTAGATATGTCCACACTTTCAGAAAATGAACTCACTTGCTTAAGTATGTTGGATAATGATCCACTCCTTTGGGACAAGAGACTTGGACATGCTAGTCTAAGTCAATTCAACAAATTAGTCTCCAAGGACGCGGTGATAAGGTTGCCTAACATCAAGTTCGAGGAATATATAGTTTGTGAGGCTTGTGAAAAGGGGAAGCGAGTGTGATCCTCTTTTAAATGCAAGAAAATGGTAAGCACCACCAGGACGATGGAATTGGTCCATATTCTCTGTGGTCCAATGAGAACATTGAGAAGAGGTGGTAAAAAATATGTAATGGTGCTTGTTGATGATTACACTAGGTTTACTTGGACTTTGTCTTTAAAATCTAAAGATAAAACATGTGACATGTTTACTTCTTTTGTTAGAAAAACTCAGAAACAACTAGGTAGTCAACTTGCATCAATTAGGTTTGATCATGGCACTGAATTTGAAAACACTAAGTTTGCTGAATTTTTGATGAGCATGGAATATATCATAATTTCTCTGATCCTAGAACTCCACAATAAAATGGGGTAGTTAAAAGAAAGATTAGGACACTTGAAGATATGGCTAGGACTATGCTTCTTTCTAGTAAACTGCCCTATAGCTTCTGGGCATAAGCTGTAAATACTGCATACTACAACATAAATAGGTGCATGACTAGACCTCTAGTAGAGAAGACTCCCTATGAGTTACTTAAAGGGAGAAAACCAGACATATCCTATCTTAGGGCATTTGGATGCAAGTTCTTTGTGCACAATAATGGTAAAGACTCCCTAGGTAAGTTTCATCCCAGAAGTGATGAGTGAGTATTCTTGGGATATTCTTCACATACCAAAGCTTATAAGGTCTATAAAAAAATAACTATGTGTATAGAAGAAAGTGTTCATGTTGTTTTTGACAAAACTAACATTCTTATTTAGAGGCAGGAACATGATGATGAAGCAATTGGGCTGGTAAAAAACTCAAATGAAACCACAGCCCAGACTGAAGTTGCACTAGAGGAAGGAACAAGTGATGGAACAAGTTCTTACACCCAGGGCAACATGATAGGGGGAATAGAACAAAGAGGAAATGATCTCAAACCTCATGAGAACCTGTCCATGAACCTATTCCTCAATAATAAAACATTGAAGGAACATCAAGGGGAAACCAACTGGTTGTGAAATCTTACAAGTATCAAAGTTCTCATCCTGTTGAGAACATAATCACTAATCCAACCTCTGGAATCAAAACCAGATTTTCATTAAAGAATCTTTGTACTTTTGATACTTTCTTATCTCTTATTGAACCTAAAAATGTTACTGAGGCTTTGCAGGATGCAGACTGGGTAAATGCAATGCAAGATGAACTCAACCAATTTGAAAGGAGTCTAGTTTGGCATTTGGTGCCAATACCCAAGGACATATCAGTAATTGGCACAAAATGTGTCTTTAGAAAAAAACTTGATGAAGATGGAACAGTTACAAGGAACAAAGCAAGATTGGTAGTTCAAGGATATAATCAAGAGGAGAGCATAAAATATGATGAAACCTTTGCTCCATTTGCAAGGTTGGAAGCAATAAGACTCCTCATAGCCTTTAATGCTTACATGGAATTCACTCTCCATCAGATGGATGTCAATAGTGCCTTCCTCAATGGCTATCTAAAAGAAGAAGTGTTTGCCAAGCAACTTCCCGGGTTTAAAAGCAAGGACTGCCCTGATCATATGGACAAACTTGACAAGGTACTTTTTGGGCTAAAGCATGATCCAAGAGCATGGTCTGAAGGATTATCAAATTTTTTGCTTGAGCATGATTACAAGAGAGATAAAATTGACAATAATTTGTTCTTGAAAGAAAAAAGGTAAAGATCTCTTGTTAGTTCAGATATATGTTGATAATACAATCTTTGGAGAAACCACTGATAAATTAAGTAAAGAATTTGCTAAACTAATGCGGAGTGAATTTGAAATGAGCATGATGGGTGAGCTTAATTTCTTTTTAGGCTTACAAATTAAACAAAATTCAAATGGAACTATGATCCATCAACAAAAGTGAAAAAGAGTTGCTTAAAAGGCTTAAAATGGAAGAATCCAAAGAAATTGACACTCATATTACAACAACTACACAGTTAGATATAGATGAACCTGGTTCATCTATTTATCAGAAGTTGTATAGGGGAATGCTTTATTTATTGTTGTATCTCACTGCTAGCAGATATGACATTGTTTTCAGTGTATGCCTTTGTGCGAGATTTCGGGAAAATCCAAAGGAGTCTCACTTGACTGTTTTTAAGAGGATTTTGAGATACCTAAAAGGCACCACTGACCTTTGTCTATGGTATCCAAAAGGTAGTAATTTCAATTTAGGGGTATATGCTGATGCTGATTATGCAGTTTTTCTTGTGGATAGAAAGAGCACCTTAGGTATGTCACACTTTCTTTGCTCATTTCTTGTGTCTTGGGCCATCAAAAAGCAAAATTTTGTGGCCTTATCTACTGCTGAAGCTGAGTATGTTGCTGCTGCTTCTTGTTGTGCTCAATTGTTTTAGATCAAACAATAATTAATGGACTTTGGAATTGATGTTGGTTGTATCCCCATATTTTGTGATAACACTAATGCAATTAGTATGACGAAGAACTCGGTTCATCACAAAAGAACTAAGAACATAGATATTAGGCATCACTTTTTGAGGGACAACTATGAAAAGAGTTTGATCACCGTGGAATTTTGTGCTACTGACAAGCAAATAACCGTCATCTTCACAAAAGCTCTAAGTAGATATCACTTTGAAAGGAACATGTTAGAAATAGGGATGATTAAGATCACCTAAAAGGACAAATTCAAAATTCACAATCGAAAAAAAATATTTGGTTAGAAAATATGTAAATTATGTATATAATTAGATTAGATGTTGCTCAGTCTCATACTTTTAATAATATACTCTTGTGCCATGTGCTAAAATGACTCATTAATCTCTAATCATATTTTCTCTATTTTCTTGGAAAATTTAGACTTAAACAGGAGATTTATCAGTGAAGAACCTGGTTCATCAAGATTACTCGGTATGTATTCTACACTTTGCATAATTTGAAATAACCATACTTTGGTCATGATTAAAGGTAGAGTTCCATCTAATCTCAAATATTTTTTGGACTTATCCGTTACAAAATGAACCAGTTATGTTTCAAAGAAATTCCAACAGCATTAAGTGCCTAGATTTTAGGGATAGTCTTGAACGTGTTTTAAAACTGACTTGCAGTTCGATTAGACTTCTGCAAAGCTTTCGTTACTCATTTTAACTCCACCACTTTATATTTAATAGTAGTAGGATTTACTTGTTTCTTCACTTCTAAAACTTCACGTCGTCAATATTCTTTCAAACTTCTCTCCTCTTCTACTCTCACACAAACTCATCTCCCAAACTCACAAATGGCAAACACCTCTGAAAATCCTTCATCCCCACCAAAGGAACCCACACCCACACCATCTATCACACCTTCAACCACACCTCTGGATAAAAAGGGAAAGTTTAAAACTCTTGCTCGCAAGACTGTGCTTGGGAGAAAATTATCTAAGAAATTAGATAAAAAGTTGAAGGCTATCCAGGTCTAGGAACCCTAGAATTCTGAAGATTCATTTAAGTCTACTACCGAGGGGGAAGAAATGGTTTCTTCTGAAACTGAATAGGTATCATCTGGCCCTAAAGTTACTTCTGAAACAATTTCTGAAGTTTCTACAAATTTGGAGAACAAGTTTTTACTGGTAGGATCTATGGCAGCTGTTGAAATTACAGAGTCTAGAGGAGTTGGCAGTAAAAATGAAAAAGGAAAAGAAAATGAGAGTGAGGGTGCTCGGAGTGCTGTGAGGGGAAAGGGAAAAAGATTGGTTGATTCTTCACCCACTCTTGTTAGTCTAACCAAAGAAACAAGTGCAATGGTTGTTTGGGGAGAGAAATCTGTTGGAATAGAAGCGAGTGTGCGGAAAACAGGGGGAAGTGGGTCCGACGAAGCTACTGAAGGGCTGGTTCAACTTGCGAAAAATGTAGATGAACCTGTTCCATATGAACAGGAAACCCTCGCAGACCTACTAAAAAGAGTGATTGAGAGTTATAATCCAAAGAAGAAAGGAAGTTCATAGTCTAAAAGGAAGGTTGCCCTTTCTATCACTGTTGAAATTCCTCCCACAAGAGGAAGATCCACAAGAAGCCAGAAAAAGATAAAAAGGAAGGTTGCCCTTTTCTGAAAAGAGTGACCAAGGGTTCACAAATGCGACCTCTACAAAAGCGAACTAACGCTCGCAAAAGAGACCCCTGACAACCTTAGCAGATACCGCACTTGCGATAAAATGCTTTGCAAATGTGACCCCCTCCCTAGGCGACCAATCGCAAAAGCGACGCACAAGTTAAAAAAAAAAATGAACATCCAAGCAGTCGCAAATGCAGCCCAACCCTAGAAAATGAAAGGTCCCTTTCCAGCAACCCAGAGTCACAATTGCGGCCTCCTCATCGAAAACCTTAGGAAACCATAACTAACACACTAAATATTAGCATAACAATTCGAAACAAATCCGAAACTCTCCCGTGCCCCTCAGGACCCCGTCCAATCATACTAACCAGTACATATACCTCATCAAACTCGCTCACCTGCTCAGATCATAAAATAACATATAAACCACGAATCGAGTACCAAAATGCGCCAAAATCATAATGAATCTCAAGACATTCCAAAACCACAACCAAGCGTCTGATTCCCATCAAACCAACTCAAAATGAGACAAAACTTTGCACACAGGTCATAAATGACAAAACGAACCTATTTCAAGCCCCGAAACTGAAATTCTAACCCGATACCCACAAAGTCAACCCATGGTCAAACTTAGAGAAATACTAAACCTTCAAATTGGTAACTTTCAGGAAAATGGGCCAAATTAACCTAGGAAACTCCGAATCAAATTCCGAGCATAAGCCTAAGTCCAAAATCACCATAAAAACCTATTGGAACCATACATATACTATTTTGGGGTCCTTCTCACAAAAGTCAAACCTCGGTTAACTCTTCCAACTTAAATCTTCCAAATTGAGAATTTCTCTTCTTAATAAACCCCGAACCTCTCAGAGATTGAAACCAACCTTAAACACATGTCGTAATACATCATTTGAAGCTACTAAAGACCTCAAACTACCAAATGAAATACTAAATTTCAGAACAACCGGTCGGGTCGTTACATTCTCTCCTCTTAAATAAAACTTCGTCCTTCAACGTGCCAAGGGTCGCTCCTTAGCTATCAATCACTTCATAAACTCACCATACACAAAGCCATGAGTTTTCCCACATCACCTCAATCCACATAAGCCCTTCAACACCATCTCGACTGAAGATTAATCCTTCCACCCTTACTAATAAGCCTTACAACAAAATTTCGACATCCAAGGCTACTCCTAAGTCCCGCTTCTCACATATACATAATGTATCAACTTGAACCAGCTGCATCAAATCATAAATACATCCACAAGGTATAACCACACAATGTAACTCCTTTCTTATATGTCCATAGTAACATCTACGACCCCAATAGCTGCCCATTACTAAACCCGGTACCGGTAGGTAACCTCATATCGACTAGACCTTCTTCTAAACCTTCACAACACTGTAAATGATGAAATAAACATGTGGAAACTCATACCCACTCCCCTAATCCACAAGTCATGGAGTTCTGTCACCTGAAAAGAACCAATGCCAAGCTCTAACCTGATCAACAACATTCTTATACTGACATACCTCATCCAAGTCCGATCGCAATAATTCCAGATCCAATGATCTCATCTCATCCAGTACAGCTGCTCAAACAACATGCCACACTAATACTACCAAGAGTCACATACCACAAAATTCGTGCACCAAAAAATCAACTACTCAAAGGTAACCAACGATAGAAGGAGCACTAAATGAGAGAACAGTCCCGTAAGCTTATCAAATACCATCACAAAGTGCAATGTTATAGACCCATCTCACAGAGGAGGAACAAAATGCACAAAATAAGCACAAAGGATCATATACTAACATCACTCCGCAACATCACGTATCCCCATCCAACATACCGATCCACATGGGATACCCATCGAGCTGTAATGCTCACAATCAACAAACACTTGTGTACTAGAAACGGACATGCCAAAAGCATAACTATAACCATCAAGAAACATATATCACAATATATGACAAACATGAAGACCATATCCAAGGCGCAATAAACCATTCAACACCCCAAGAGCCATCTCGCTCGAATTTTCCAAAAGACCTAAACAGAACTGCATCATGTGTGTAATAATCAATAATCTCGCAACCCATCATAGCATATAAGAGTAGAACCTGGAACATATCAGAACACGAATAAGTATTAACCCTAAATGATGACACACCCCTCAACAATAGTTATGCTGAGTAAGAAACCTGACCCGATATAGAACACACATTCTCATTACGCCTACCAGCGACCACCAAATCAATTCCGATCATCCAAAAATAGGTAAATAGCCATCAAAACATCCACAATAACCTAACCATAACACATACAATTAGTCGTCAAACTTTTAACATACCTTCATCGTTCGCAACTAAGGAACAATCTTCCTCTAAGAACTTCCGGCCTACAAATTCTAGTAACAGAAGAATTTTCCAAATCCAATCCCAACTCCACCACTCAAATACTTGGCACATCTCTCATACCTAATCATCGCATGACAATCACTCCCATGAGTCTTCTGTGCCATATACCCAAAATCTGAACATCAACAGCCAACAACCCGGTGATTACCATAATACCTGTCAAGCATTCACAATACATCTCCTAATATGCACACCCTTCTCTGGAGACACTATGTGATACTAATCATCCTCCAAATATCTGAATCCTCCAATGTCGTCGAGGACTTATGACCTTCCTTTTAAAACCAAACCGTAACCTTGCCCATGAAACATCAATCCGACACGACACACCACCTTTATCATTCTATCGTATGGAAACACGAGGATCCCTATCTCAACTCTAAATCACAAGTAATATAGATATCCTGAAAACCCAAAACCTTCCACTAACTCAATCCCGCAGAACAAAATCACAACACGCGACGAGCTCCCCATACCTGTAGAGTACATCAATCACAAATTATGGTTGAACCATCGTAACTCTTGAGAATCAATTGGAACCTCCTCGAAAGTCGTTTACTTTGCTCTAAATCACCCTCGATGAAATCTTTCTCAAGTCGTGGCCAATCCGCAAGCACTTCCTAGCTCAAGAGCTAATATAACACATGATCAGATAATCAGATCGTAAGTGGCAGAGTCGCCCACTTAGCTTGAAGCCCTAGAACACATCACCTGTAACCCATAGCACCCTTCCTTCGTAGCTCCCTGGTCTCGCAGTGTTAATCAACTGAATACTTCATAAACTCATATGACTCTAGTCATAAAATAATCCAAAGAATCTTCCAAGTGCATACTCACCCTGGTCACAATCAAGCCAACTTCCTCAAGTGCACTGAAATAATAATATATGAATTTCACTGAATAGGAGCCTCATACAAACACAAAGCCTCAATTACCATAGTCTATCCTTAAATCAACATCCCCAAGACCCTACAACGTCACAACAACTAGGCAATAAACTAAATCCTCCTAAGTCCATACTCACCTACCAGATATAAGGACCCGCTACATCCTATACGCGAACAACTGAAAGGTCTACCAACACATCCGCATCCTCAGTCTGGACAACACATCGAGACAATAATTGAGCATCCATAGCCCCTCGTAGCCCATCCGTAACATCACAAGCCACCGATGTATAGCTGATACCGAGTGCACAACATCATATACGATTAACAACAACAACAACAACAACAACCACCTAGTAGGATCCCACTAGTAGGGTCTGGGGAAGGTCGATTGTATACATATCTGTCATGACCCCAAAACCTAACCGGCCGTGATGGCTCCTATCGTGGAACTAGGCTAGCCAATAACCACATGTTTACAATTTCTTTCAAAATCCCAATCCAATTTCAAGAATTTCATAAAATATATAGATTTTACTAAATATACAATAGGCCAATTATACAGTGCAACCAACCCCAAAACCCCGAGCCAACATGTCATGAGCAGCTTAGAAAAATAAGCCAAGAATATACTATTATTATACAAAACCTCCGAAAAAAGCTAGATACAACAAGAAGGGAAAACAGAGATTCTACGGACGCTGAACATCTACCTCTATATTCCGCACTCTGGCTCCGCACGGAAAAGATAGCTAATGCTCGGTATCTGAACCTGAATCTGCACACAAGGGTGCAGGGAGTAATGTGAGTACGCCAACTCATTAGTAATGAAAATAAATCAAGTCTAAGTGGCAATGAAACACATAAAAATCAATGTCATCAATTCACAATAAGCACAACCTTACTTTCCGACAGTATAAACATTGATATATGAAATCATCATGCCTTAAAACCAACTGCAGAAAAATCCTTTGGAAAAATGTATACTTTCAACAACTCCAAACCGAAAGATTTAGTATGAAAATGAAATGAATCATATAGAGGCCCCTCGGGCAAAACATATTTCATAAGTCTAGAGTGAAAGTAGTAAAAATCATAGGTAACCCCTCGGACAAAACATGTATCATAATCAGCACCTCGGGCATGCCTCACAGTCACTCATAATCAGTCACTCAGCACCTTACATTCACTCAGCACCTCACAATCAGTCATGCCTCCCAATCACTCGTCACTCGGCACTCGGTGCGCTCACTGGGGGTGTGTGCAGTCTCCGGAGGGGCTCCTTCAAGCCAAGCGCTAATATCAAGCCACCTCGTGGCGTATCATATCCTCACAATTAGGCCCTCGGCCTCACTCAACAGAACCACTCAAAAATCCCCTCGGGCGAATCTGTAAAACAGGGTACTCGACCCAAAACATCATTTTTAAATATCAAAGTAGTGTAAATCAGGCTGAGTTTCGAAAACAGTAAGCACAATGTGGCTAAGTGAAATCATCAATAAATAGTGAGGAAACCAACATTAAAAGCCCCCAAGGGGTCTAAACAGATCGGCACGAGGCCCCAAACACGGCTTATAGCCCAAATATTTCAACAATCTTTAGAACATAATTTAACATAAGGTTTTGAGTAAAATATGCAACTCGTTAGTTGCGGCAGAGTGGACCTAGTCCAAATCCAAAAAAATTAGTGCGCGCCACATACTCCTCATCCGACATGTGCGCCATTCTAAAATATGTGAGAAATACGTAATCCGGGGTTTCATACCCTCAAGACAAGATTTATAACCAATACTTACCTCTACCTGCCACAACACTAGTCCGCTATGCTCTTGCCCCTCAAATTGGCTTCTGATTGCTCCGAATCTAGCCAAAATCGGTTTAACATTATTAATATATACTAAAGGAACACAACCCAATCGAAAGCTATGAAATTATACAAGAATCTCGAAATTCGGCCAAACCTGAGCCCCGGGACCATATCTCGGAATTCGATAAATTTTACATCACTAGAAACCTCGTCCTCCCACAATTCTACACATACCAAAAATACCATAATCAGACCATAATTGCCTACCCAAATTTCCAAAAGAATTATCCAATCCTCCACCCATTTTTCCCATACTTTACCTACTTTAATCCTTCAATTTAACAGCCTAATTAGAACAAAATATCATAGAAACGACTTTAATAACCCGGGAACTTACCTCCACTGAAGAACCTTGAATTTCCTCTTCATTTTGCCTTCAAAAGAGCTCCAACTGCATGCAAATATTGTGAAATGAAAAAAATTTCACGGAGGCCTCTTATATACTGTTCTGCCTAGTATTTCCACACCTGCGGACCCGTACCTACGGTCCCAGGTGCGCACCTGCGCAATCCCACTAACGGACCGATTCTCGCACCTGCGGCCACTTCTCCGCACCTGCGGCTTCGCAGGTGCGGCCATCTCTTCGCACCTGCGGATTTCCTCTGCCTAGCCTCCTTTCGCACCTGCGCATGACCTTTTGCACCTATGGCTACCCTTCCGCAGGTGCAGCGAACACCAGAAACTTACACCAGCAACCATTTGCTGCTATTTTTCCAAGTTCAAAACTCTGCCAACCATCCGAAATCAATCCCGAGTCCCTCGGGGCCCCAACAAACCATACCAACACACACCATAGCACTATTCCAACTTAGTCGAGCCTTTGAAACACCAAAAACAACATTAAAACACCAAAATTACAGCAAATTCAAGCCTATGAACTTTGAAACTTCCAAATTTCGCCAACTACGTCGAAACCAATCGAAACACCTCCGATTAACCTGAAATTTTGCAGGCATATCCAAAATGACATTAGGAACCTGTTCCATCTTCCGGAATTCCATTCTGACCCCGATAGCCTATTTTCCACTGCCGACCGAAAATCGCCAAAAACTAGCATTCGCCAATTCAAGCCTAATTCTACACTAGGCATCAAAAGTTCATTCCGAACACACTTTAAAGTCCCAAATAACCTAACAAAGCTATCCGGGCCATAAAATCTGCATTCCGAGGGTGTTGACCAATAAGTCAACTCTTAGTTGACTTTCTGAACTTTTAGGCTACTTTAGGAGACTAAATGCCTTAATTCTCACCATGACCACTCCGGACCCAAACCAACTGACCCAACACAGCAAAAACAGGCTAGCATTATATGAAAAATGCAGCAATGGGGGAAACAGGGTGAATTTCACGGAACGACCGGCCGTTTCGTTACATCCTCCCTCTCTTAAACAAACGTTCATCCTCAAACGGGTCTAGAAACATACCTGGAGTCTCGAATAAGTGAGTATATCTGTCTCGTATCTCCTGCTCGGTCTCCCAGGTGGCTTCCTCCACCGGCTGCCCTCTCCACTAAACATTCACTGAAACGATATCCTTAGACCTCAACTTCCTGACATGTCGACCCAAAATAGCCATTGGCTCTACCTTATATAGCATATCAACCTCGAGCTCAACCATGCTGAAGTCCAAAACATGAGAAGGGTCACCAACATACTTCCGGAGCATCGAAACATGGAACACCAGATGAATACTCGATAAACTGGGAGGCATAGAAAGCCTAGAAGCCACCTCCCCAACCCTCTGAATCACCTCAAATGGCCCAATGAACCTGGGACTCAGCTTCCCCCTCTTCCCGAATCTCATAACACCCTTCATGGGCGACACCTTCAGCAACACCTTATCCCAAACCATGAAAGACATATCTCGGACCTTCTGGTCGGCATAACTCTTCTGCGCAGACTGCACCGTGCGAAACCGCTCCTGAATCAACTTTGCCTTACCCAACGCATACTGAACCAAGTCTGTGCCCAACAGCCTAGCCTCGCCCGGCTCAAACCAACCAACCGGAGATCTGCACATCCTACCAGATAAAGCCTCATACGGAGCCATCTGGATACTCGACTGATAGATGTTATTATCTGCAAACTCCGCTAGTTGCAGAAACTGGTCCCATGAACCACCAAATCAATCACACAAGCACGCAACATATCTTCCAGAATTTGAATGGTACGCTCTAACTGCCCGTCGGTCTGAGGATGAAACATTGTGCTCAACTCAACTCGAGTACCCAACTCTCCCTGTACGTCTCTCCAAAACTGAGATGTGAACTTA
This sequence comes from Nicotiana knightiana, assembly GCA_005239525.1. Classification (NCBI taxonomy): domain Eukaryota; kingdom Viridiplantae; phylum Streptophyta; class Magnoliopsida; order Solanales; family Solanaceae; genus Nicotiana; species Nicotiana knightiana. Next base: position 37,148 of record ML376389.1, on the reverse strand, counting down.
GTACCTCTTTCGGAAATGATAGAGACTAGAACCCCATGCAATCGGACAATCTCCCTAATATAAATCTCAGCTAACCTCTCCAAAGAATAAGTAGTACCAACAGGAATGAAGTGCGTGGACATGGTCAGCCAATCCACAATAACCCATATAGAATCAAACCTCTTTGAAGTCTGTGGGAGTCCAACTACAAAGTCCATGGTGATCCGCTCCCACTTCCACTCCGGAATATCAAATCTCTGAAGCAATCCACCTGGTGTCTAGTGCTCATAATTGACCTGCTGACAGTTGAGACACCAAGCCACAAACTCCACAATATCTTTTTTCATCCTCCTCCACCAATAATGCTGCCTCAAATCATGATATGTCTTCGCGACACTCGAATGGATGGAATACCGCGAACTATGAGCCTCAGCTAGAATCAGATCTCAAAGACCATCTACATTAGGCATGCAAACTCGGCCCTGCATCCTCATGACCCCGTCATCACCAATAACAACATCCCTGGCATCACCATGAAGGACCCTTTCCTGAAGAACAAGCAAATGTGGATCATCATACTGACGTGCTCTAATCTGATCATAAAGATAAGACTTGGAGGCTACACAAGCCAACACCCGCGGGGGATCTAATAGATCCAATCTCACCAACTGACCCGCTAAGGCCTGAACATCAAGGGCTAATGGCCGCTCTGCTACTGGAAGGTAGGCTAGACTCCCCAAACTCTCTGCTATATGACTCAAGGCATCAGCCGCTACATTGGCCTTCCCCGGATGATATAAGATAGTGAGGTCATAATCCTTGAGAAGCTCTAACCAACTCCTCTGACGCAAATTCAAGTCCTTCTGCCTCAGCAGATACTGCAAACTGCGATGATCAGTGAAAATCTCACACTGCACTCCATATAAATAATGCCGCCAAATCTTCAAGGCATGAACAATGGCAGCTAACTCAAGATCGTGCACTGGATAATTCTTCTCATGCACCTTCAACTATCTAGACGCGTAGGCAATCACCCTACCGTCCTGCATCAATACCACTCCCAAACCAACTCTAGAAGCATCACAGTAGACTGTGTAAGAACCCGAACCAGTAGGCAAAACAAGTACCGGAGCTGTGGTCAATGCTGACTTGAGCTTCTGAAAGCTCTCCTCACACTCATTAGACCATCGGAATGGAGCACCCTTCTAGGTCAATCTAGTCAAAGGCGAAGCAATAGAAGAGAATCCCTCTACAAAGCGATGGTAATATCCCACCAAACCAAGGAAACTCCTAATCTCTGTAGCTGAAGACGGTCTGGGCCAACTCTGCACTACCTCTATCTTCTTAAGAGCAACCTGAATACCCTCACTAGACACAATGTTCCCGAAGAAAGCTACTGAACCAATCCAAATTTCAGACTTGGAGAATTTCGCATAAAGCTTCTCCTCCCTCAACCTCTGTAACACAACTCTCAAATGCTGAGCATGCTCTTCCTGGCTACGAGAATAAACCAGGATGTCATCAATAAACACAATGACAAAAGAATCAAGGTAAGGCTGAAACACGATGATCATCAATTGCATGAACGCAGCTGGGGCATTGGTTAGCCCAAATGACATAACCAAGAACTCATAATGACCATATTTGGTCCTGAAAGCTGTCTTCGGAATGTCAGAATCCCGAATCTTCAACTGATGATACCCAGATCTCAAATCAATCTTGGAAAACACTCTGGCTCCCTGAAGCTGGTCAAACAAATCATCAATGCGGGGCAAGGTATACCGGTTCTTCACCGTAACCCTGTTCAGCTGCCGATAATTAATACACATACGCATGGACCCATCCTTTTTCTTCACGAACAACATCGGTGCACATCATGTTGACATACTAGGCCGAATGAACCCCTTATCTAGGAGTTCCTGAAGCTGCTCCTTCAATTCCTTTAGCGCCGCTGGTGCCATACGATAAGGTGGAATAGAAATAGGCTGGGTGCTTGACACCAAGTCAATACCAAAATCAATATCCCTGTCAGGTGGCATGCCTGGCAGGTCTGCAGGAAACACATCCGTAAAGTCATGAACCACAGGAACTGAATCAATAGAGGGAGTCTCACCATTGACATCCTTCACAAAGGACAAATAAGATAAACACCCTTTCTCAACCATGCACTGAGCCTTCAGGTAGGAAATCACCCTTCTAGGCATGTACTCAAAAGAACCTCTCCACTCAACCCTCGAGAACCCTGGCATAGCTAAGGTCACGGTCTTAGCGTGACAATGAAGAACATCATGACACGGAGATAACCAATCCATGTCCAATATCACATCAAAATCGATCGTGCTGAGTAACAGTTAGTCCACTCGGGTCTCCAGACCCCTAATAGATATCATCCACGACCGATACACACGGTCCACATCAACAGTGTCGCCCACCGGAGTCGACACATGAATAGAGGTGACTAGAGACTCATGGGGCATATCCAGAAAATGGGCAAAATATGAAGAAACATATATGTAGAACCAGGGTCAAATAAATCTAAGGCATCTCGACAATAAACTAGGACAATACCTGCGATCACAGTATCTAAGGCCATAACATCATGCATGGCTGGAAATGCATACATACGAGCCTGACCTCCCCCTGCTCGACCTCCCACTCTTGGGCGGCCTCTGGATGACTGACTACCACCCCTGGCTGCCGGGGCGGGTGGTGAAGTAACTGCAGCTGAAGTCGAGGGCTGGCCCCTCTGCTGAGAAGAACCACCGGGACAGCGGGGACACTGCCCCCACACGTGCCCGAACTCTCACACTCAAAACAACTCCCTGGAGCTAGAGGCGAGGACTAATAGAAAACCCTAGCACCCGAACGACCACTGGAAGACTCATGCATAGAAGAACTCTGAACTGGGGGTGCTCGGGCTACACTCTGAGTTGGTAGGGCACCAAATGAAGTATGGCCTGACTGAGAAACACTGTGACCATGCCCTGAAGATGCACCACTATATGCTGGGCGGCCTGACTAAGGAGGTTTGAAAGAATGACCCCTAGCCTGCTGAAACTGTCCCCTGAAGGGAGCACCACTAGAACTGCCCGAACCATGAGGCTTCTTGGCCTCCCTCTACTCCTGCTCCTGGCGGCGAACAAACTCAATATCTCGAGCTATGTCAACAACCTGCTCGAATGAAGCACCCGATACTCTCTCCCGGGTCATAAATAGCCGGAGCTGATAAGAAAGACCATATACAAACCTCTTCCCCCTCTCCCTATCAGTAGAGAGAATCTCAAAAACATGCCTAGCCAACTCGGAAAACCTCATCTCGTGCTGAGTAACTGATAACTCTCCGTGGCACAGCTGCTCAAATTGCCTGCGCTGCTCCACTCTGTGGGACTGATGAACATACTTCTCCAAAATGATCGTGGAGAACTGCTGCCAGGTGAGAGATGCTGAACCAACCGGACTACGCCTCTCGAATGACTCCCACCAAGTAAAGGCAGCACCCGCAAACTGAAATGTAACAAATTAGACCCCACTGGTCTCCAAAATACCCGCAGTACGTAGTATCCTCTGGCACTTATCTGGAAACCCCTGGGCAATCTCGCCCTCTATACTGCTGAAATTTGGAGGCTGAAGTCTGCTGAACCCCTCCAATCTACGCTGCTCGTCCTCAAGCATAGCAGGGACCGCAAAATCCTGTACCGGAGCAACTGGCTGAGCTGGGGCTGCTCCCGGTGCTTGAATACCCCGTGCAGCCTACTCAGATGCCCGGGAAGCTAGAGTGTGATTGCCTCCCCCGACCTGAGCTGTGGTGGAAGTAGAAGACATGGCGACTGCTTGAGCCAAACTGGTGCACACTGTCAATATCTGAGACAGGGTCTCCTGAAAACTCGGAATAATCATAGGCACTGCCGGTCCCTGAGCCTGTCCCGCTGGAACACCATTGGCAGGAACCTGATCCTAATTTATAGGGGGATCCTGTGGTACGGTCCCGGCTGCTGCGCGGGCTGGCCCCCTACCTCTACCACGGCCTCAACCTCTCGCTGGCGTCTGGTCACTTTGATTGGTATGGCATGTCCTCACCATCTGTGAGTGAATGGAACAACGTAAGTTCAGATTTCAAGAATCAATAGATTAGCACGAATTATTTCAAGAAAGATAGAAATGTTTCCTAATAGTTTGGCAGCCTCTCGAAGATAATTACAGACGTCTCCGTACCAATCCGCACGACTCTACTAAACCTACTCATGACCGTTAAGTCCTAACTAACCTAGGCTCTGATACCAAGCTGTCATGACCCCAAAACCTAACCGGCCGTGATGGCGCCTATCATGGAAGTAGGCTAGCCAATAACCACATGTTTACAATTTCTTTCAATATCCCAATCCAATTTCAAGCATTTCATAAAATATACAAAGTTAACTAAATACATTAGGCTAATTTCATAGTGCAACCAACCCCAAAACCCGGAACCAACATGTCATGAGCATCTAAGAAAAATAAGCCAAGAATATACTATTATAATACAAAACCTCTGATTAAAAAGCTAGATACAACAAGAAGGGAAAACAGAGATGCCGCGGACGCTGGACAACTACCTCTATATCCTGCACTCTGGCTCTACACGGAAAAGATAGCTAATGCTCGGTTTCTGCACCTGAATCTGCACACAGGGGTGCAGGGAGTAATGTGAGTATGCCAACTCAGTAGTAATAAAAATAAATCAAGTCAAAGCGACAAGGAAACACATAAAAATCAATGTCATCAATTCACAATAAGCACAACCTTACTTTCCGATAGTATAAACATAAATATATGAAATCATCATGCCTTAAAACCAACTTCAGAAAAATCTTTTGGAAATATGTATATTTTCAACAACTCCAAGCCGAAAGATTTAGTATGAAAATGAAATGAATCATATAGAGGCCCCTTGGGTAAAACATATTTCATAAGTCTAGAGTAAAAGTAGTAAAAATCATAGGTAACCCCTTGGGCAAAACATATATCATAATCTGCCCCTCGGGCATGCCTCATAGTCACTCATAATCAGTCACTTAGCACCTCACAGTCACTCATGCCTCCCAATCACTCCTCACTCGGTACTCGGCACTCGGTGCGCTCACTGGGGTGTGTGCAGACTACAGAGGGGCTCCTTCAGCCCAAGCACTAATATCAAGCCACCTCGTGGCGTATCATATCCTCACAAGCAGGCCCTCGGCCTCACTCAGCAGAACCACTCAAAAAGCCCCTCGGGCGAATCAGTAAAACAGGGTACTCGACCCAAAACATTGTTTTTAAATATCAAAGTAGTGTAAATCAGGCCGAGTTTCGAAAATAGTAAGTACAATGTGGCTGAGTGTAATCATCAACAAATAGTGAGGAAAACGGTAGTAAAAAGCCCCCAAGGGGTCTAAAAAGATCGGCACGAGGCCCCAAATACGGCTTATAGCCCAAATATTTCAACATTCTTTAGAACATAATTTAACATAAGGCTTTGAGTAAAATATGCAACTCGTTATTTGCCGTGGAGTGGACCTAGTCCAAATCCAAAAATATGAGTGCGCGCCACATACTCGTCATCCGACATATGCGCCATTCTAAAATCAATGAGAAATACATAGTCCGAGATTTCATACCATTAGGACAAGATTTATAACCATTACTTACCTCTACTGAGCCACAACACTAGTCCACTGTGCTCTTTCCCTTCAAATTGGCTCCCGTTGCTCCGAATCTCGCCAAAACCAGTTTAACATCATTAATATATACTAAAGGAACACAACCCAATCTAAAGCTATCAATTTATACAAGAATCTCGAAATTCAGCCAAACCCGAGGCCCGGGCCCACGTCTCAGAATTCGATAAATTTTACAACACCAGAAACTTCGTCCTTCGATGATTCTACACCTACCAAAAACACCACAATCGGATCACAATTGCCTACCCAAATTGCCAATAGAATTTTCCAATCCTCTACCATTCTTCCCATCCTTTACCTACTTTAAAACCTTCAATTTACAAGCCTAATTCAAACAAAATTTCATAGAAACGACTTTAATAACTCGGGAACTTACCTCCACTGAAGAACCACAAATTTCCTCTTCAATTTACCTTCAAAAGAGCTCCAACCTCATGCAAAAATGGTGGAATGAATAAAATTTCACTGGGGCCTCTTATATACTGTTCTGCCAGTATTTCCGCACCTGCGGTCCCAGGTGCACACCTGCGCAATCCCACTAACGGACCAATTCTCGCACCAGCGGCCACTTCTCCGCACCTGTGGTTTCGCAGGTGCGGCCATCTCTTCGCACCTGCGGATTTCCCCTGCCTAGCCTCCTTTCGCACCTGTGATGTCGCACCTGCGGCTACCCTTCCGCAGGTGCAGCCAAAACGAGAAACTTACACCAGCAGTCATTTGCTGCAATTTTTCCAAGTTCAAAACTCCGCCAACCATCCGAAATCAATCCCGATCCCCTCGGGGCCCCAACCAAACATGCCAACATACCCCATAGAATTATTCTAACTTAGTTGAGCCTTTGAAACACCAAAAACAACATGAAAACACCAAAATTACATCAAATTCAAGCCTATGAACTTTGAAACTTCCAAATTTCGCCAACTACGCCGAAACCAACCGAAACACCTCCGATTAACCCGAAATTTTGCATACTTATCCAAAATGACATTAGGAACCTGCCCCAACTTCCGGAATCCCATTTCGACCCCGATAGCCTGTTTTCCACTACCGACCGGAAATCTCCAAAAACTAGCTTTCGCTAATTAAAGCCGAATTTTACACCGGACATCAAAACTTCATTCCGAACACACTCCTAAGTCACAAGTTAGCTAACCAAGCTATCCGAGCCATGAAATCCGCATTCCGATGTCGTTCACCAGTAAGTCAACTAACAGTTGACTTTCTCAACTTTTAGGCTACTTTAGGAGACTAAATGCCTCAATTCTCACCATGACCACCCGGACCCAAACCAACTGACCCAACACAACAAAAACAGGCTAGCAATATATGAAAAATGTAGAAATGAGGGAAACGAGGTAAATATCACGGAACAACCGACCGAGTCATTACAATATCTTACCCCTATCCCCAAGGGGTAGGGAGGTTGTTTTTCGGAGACCCTCGGCTAAGAGACAATAGATCCATAATAACACCAAAAACTAAAAATAGTAATATCAACAACGTGAGAGACAGCAAATAAATGGGAAATCCATAACACAAATACTATGCAAAATGTGAACACAACATAAATCGCTAGCACTCCTAGACAAAACACTATCAGACTAGCCGGTACAACGAGGAAAAATGTCCGACTATCCCTTAACCTACAAACCTAATGCTCGACTTTCACACCTTCCTATCAAGAAACATGTCCTAGAAATTTAGAGCCACATCATGTCCTGTCTGATCACCTCACCCCAATACTTCTTGGGCCGCCCTTTACCTCTTCTTGTACCTGCCAAAGCCAACCACTCACACCTCCTAATCAGGGCTTCTAGTCTTCTCCTATGCACGTGCCCAAACCATCCAACTCGCACTTCTCACATCTTGTCGTCCATTACGCCCACCCTCTCTCGAATATCTTCATTCCTAATCTTGTCTAGCCTAGTGTGCCCGTACATCCATCTCAACATTCTCATTTCTGCTACGTTCATCATCTAGATATGTGAATTCTTGACTGGCCAACACTTTGTCCCATACAACATGACCGATCTAACAACCACTCTATAGAAATTACTTTTAAGTTTCGTGGCATGATAAGGATAGAAGAAGTGGAATATCATAGTTATTTCCTAGCCTCTCGAAGATAAATACAGAAATATCCGTACCGTTTCGTAAGTTTCTACTAAACCTGCTTATGACTCATAGAACCTATGAACCTAGAGCTCTGATACCAACTTGTCACGACCCAAAATCCTACCTTAAGGATAGTGATGGTACCTAGTCACTAAGAATAGGTAAGACTATCACACATTAACATCACACAAAATATAACACTTCAATGTTAAATAAAGCTGAAATAAAGGCCCAAAATATAGCCATATAACAATACAACAATATGAATCCTAGAACTCAGTAATACAGAGTCATAAGCTCTACAAGAGGTACATATTAAGTCTCAAACTACAACACTATTCGGAATATAATAAACAGTAAAAGTGAAACAATAGAAGGTGACTCTGAGGCCTGCGACAGAACAATATGTATACCTTGAAGTCACCAACAACTTGACCCACTCTCTATCGACCAATGCATCTGAGGTACCTGGATCTGCATAAAGAATGTGCAAAAGCGTAGTATGAGTACACCATAATTGGTACCTAGTAAGTATCAAGACTAGCCTTGGTGGAGTAGTGACGAGGTTAAAATCAAGACACTCACTAGTCAAATAACATGTGCAATGATATCAAAGACTAGCAATAGGAAGAATAACATGAAGCAATGCCTATTATCTCATCAAAATAAGTGATAACAATTTAAAGTAGATATAGGCTCAGTTCAACAACAAGTCATAAAGTAGAATCATACTCTTATGGTACCTCGTGCAAACATTACCGATCACCTGGCACATCAAAAACCTCGTTCCATACTATAAATCACACCCGCACGACAAAGACCTCATACCACAAATAACCCGATTCTGTATCATTTCCCAAATATCACGATCAAGAGAACTTTTCAACAAATCAAATATAGTAATTCATGTCAATTATTTCACATAGGTAAATTCATCTTGGCAACCAAATCATCAAGTAGTAACAGAGGCATAGATTGGCATGTTGGATATCACACAACAAATCATGTTTAAATGCATGACACACATAAAGAAGTCATATGCACAAACAATAATATCTCTTTTTTTTACCACCACACAAACATCATCAATAAGAACCCCAAGCCATCACATCATCCCCACATAGACACCTTTATCTCATCACGCACAAAACAATAAAGTAAATGCCTACCTTGTATCGCCACACCGGTTTTAATAATCATCCCACCTTGTTTCATCACATGTGCAAACCTGATATAACTCGCCTTGTCACGTCAAATGTGCAATATATACAATAAAAATAGCATGATAGGAACCTCGCGAAAATACCCGAACAATCTACCCAACAAGTCCACATGTGCCACAATCACAACAACATAGCATGCCAACAATTGTCACCAAGACATAAATTCACAATCCGCCAACGCAGTGCACAAGGATAATTCAATAAGGAAATGTGGATGTGTGTTCAACATATAAGCATGGAAGCTAACTCAAATCAGTAACAATCTTACAAATGCCCAACTTGGCCAGTTCAGGAAATATTATCTTCAAATATGATCTCTAACATAGAACATAGTCTCACGTAATTTTCCACAGTGATAAACACGTAGTACAGGGACCTAAAAAAACAAGGCAATGGAAGCAACCTCAAGCCAATCTATACATAAGACACACATATGTCTATGCACACACTCATCACCTCGTGTACACGTCTTTTACACAAAACATAAATAATTCATCAAGCCAAATCATAAGGATTAATTTCTCCCACCCAAGTTTAGTTAGGATACTTACCTCAAATTTCCCAAATCAACATACAAAAATAAAATTTCCTTTAAAATTGACCTCCGTTAGGCCCAAATAGCCAAAAATGACTTAATAACATAAAATAATACAAGAGAACTCAATTTCAATTAATAAATTTAAGATCTTTACACATTTCTCCAGAAGTCAACAAAAGTCAACCCCAAGCTCGTCCGATCAAAACGTGAGTCGAAGGATAGATCTTGACTACACATAACCCAACCAGTCCAAATATGTGTTTGGTTTTCAAATATGAGTTCAATTCGACTCTTAAATCTCAAATCTATGTTTTTCAAAACAGTGTAAAAAATCCCCAAAAATTCCTTTGAAATCCCATGATTTTTTATGTTAAAATCCATGAGAAATCAAGTTAAAATACTTAAATTGAGTCAAAATCACTTACCAATAGTTAGATGTGAAAATACCCTCCAAATAATTGCCTCGCACCAAGTCTAGGGCCCAAAATGTGATAAAATTAGACTAAGTCCCGAAATCCCACTTAATAACATAGCTGCAGATGTCGCATTTAGACCAGGGGTTCGCAAATGCGAACACCGCAAAAGAAAACAAAGGCTTGCAAAAGAGACCCCTGACAGACCCAACAGATATCGCATTGCAAATGCGAAGCTCCCTCCCCAGGCGACTAGTTGCAAAAGTGACGCACAAGCTCGTAAAAGCAAACATCCAAACAGTCGAAAATGCGGCCCAACCCTCACAAATGCAAGGTCCCATCCCAGCAACCCAGATTTCCAATTGCGATCCTTCCTTTGAAAATGTGATGGTCGCATTTTGTGGCCTCCTCATTGCAACTGCGAGGAAATTAGAACTAGCGCACTAAATATTAGCATAACAATCTAAAACAAATTCAAAACTCTTCCGAGCACATCAAGACCCCGCCCAATCATACCAACCAATACATAAACATCATATGAACTCACTCAAATTCTCGGATCATCTAAATAACATATAAAACCACAAATCGAACACCAAAATCATAATGAAACTCAAGACCTTTCCAAATCACAACCAAGCGTCTGATTCCCATCAAACCAACTCAGAACGAGACCAAACTTTACACACAAGTCACAAATGAAAAAATAGATCTATTCCAAGTCCCAAAACTAAAATTTAAACCCGATACCCACAAAATCAATCTATGGTCAAACTTAAGAAAATTCTAAATCTTCAAGTTGCCAACTTTCGACAAAACGGTCCAAATCAATATAGGAACCTCCGAATCCAATTTCGCGCATATCCGTAAGTCAAAAATCACCATACGAAGCTATTGGCACCATCAAAATACCATTTCGGGATCGTTCTCACAAAAGCCAAACCTCGCTCAGATCTTCCAACTTAAAGCTTCCAAATTGAGAATTTCATAAACTCCGAACCTCTCGAACATTACTAACCATACTCACATGAACAAATATGTTTTTAATAAAGAAAGGAGTAAGATGAAAAAATAAGTGGAGACATTGAGTTTTATCACTAACCGAATGTATTTCGTGCAAGGTCATCGTAAAATGTAATGTTAGTGAAGCTTGGCTTCACCCAACCAAAAATTGTTGTCCTTGATAAAATTAAGAGCATTTGGGTAACGACCCAACCGGTCGTTCTGAGTTTTAGCGTTCCGTTCAGTTGTTTGAGGTCTTTAGTATCTTCATATGATGTATTAATGTACTAGTTGAAAGTGGAAAATTTGAACTTAAGAACGTTTGGGATTTTTGATTTGATGCTTAATTATTTGTTTTGTTATTATTTTTAGTGTTTAGCCTTTGAACAACTTTATAGGGTATATGGACTTGTTAGGATGATTGAACGGGGTACTAGGAGATGGGATGAGTTTTGGGATAGTTTTAGAGCATTTTGGGTCGAGTTTGAATTGCTAATTTGCTAGTGCACATCAGTGCATCAGGATCACCGTGTTGTATGCACTTTTGAGCCTCGCAATCATGTAAAAGGAATTTTACCGGGGTGATTTGTGCTTCGCGATCGTTTGGAGTAGGTTCACGATTGCCTAGGATCGTTTGAGTGTGCAACACATTTAAGTGGGAGAAGATCGCGATTGCATAGGAGCCAAGCCAATTTTCCTTCGTGATCGCGATTAAGGATTTGGCTCCAGGGGTATGTTTTATCTAGATTTGGGGATTTAGCTTATTTTCACCATTTTTATGTTTTGGAGAACGAGAAGAGGAGTTTTGGAAGAGAGATTTTACTTCAATCTTGAGGGTAAGTAATTCTCACTTGGATTTAGTTATATATCTTAATTCCCGACGGATTTCTACACCTAAAACATGGAATCAAAGAGTTAAATTTGGAATTTTGCCTAAAACTTAAGAACATAAATTATGAGGTTATTCACACCGATTTGGACTCGAATTTGGAAACTAATCACATTTGTAGACTCGTAGTGTTATAGGTCAACATGATTTGACCTTGGACTCAGGTTTTGATCATGTGGGTTCGGGTTGCCATTTTGTTGACTTTTTAGCTTTTATTAAAGATTGACGCTTTATTTTTTGGAATTAATTTTTATGACTTTGTTTGACCTCATTAGGTGTGGATTTAATAGATTTGGGAAGTTTGGAGGAGAATTCAAAGGAAAAGAGGTATTTAAGAGTTGGCGCGGTTCCCGAATAAGGTACGTATCTTGTCTAACCTTGTTAAGAGAGAATTTTCTTCTTAACAAGATATCATGTTTTAGTTTATGAAATATTACTTGTGCGTGATGGGGTATTCTTGAGATTATTTTTATACTTGATTTAGCCTAGTCATACTTTATATCATGAGCGCGCATACACATGTTTATTTTTTATGTCCTTGTACATCATAATGGTTATATTTTGAGTATTTGGAGATGGAGATCTTACTAAAGATTGATATAATTATATCACACGGGGACAATTTGAGTGGATTGATATTTGTACGGCACAATGGTTTATACCGTGTGATTATTATAATATTGGTATATTATGGCTTGATGAATTTTTGTGTGGTACTTGGAAATAGATCCGTCCCCCCGGAGTCAGGTGATCACCCCATGTTACATTGGGCCTTATGAGCGCATGTGATACATATATTGTGTTAGAGAACATGGGATATGTTGGATCATCTTGGAGAATATGAGATGTGTTGGATATTGGTTATGATTGAGTCTTGAGCATGCATAATCATCCTAAACTCTTTTAGAAGCATTAATATTGGTGCTACTTGATCCGTATCATTTCTATAGATGAACATGGAAATTGAATATGTTTTAGCTATCTTGTTGTCACGACCAAAATCCCGTCAAAAGCCATGATTATAATAGTATATTATTAAGTCTTTAACAAAATTATAATATAAATAATAAAGTGAAATATGTCTCAAATCAACAAAAAATATATAAGTCTATGACAGGATCTAAGCACGATTACAACTGCCTCACAATCTCCCAAAACCCGGTGTCAAATCATCACGAGCATCGAACATGAGTAAACTATCTTAACTAAATAAAAACATCCATAAGAAAGGAAATATTTAGACATGGTAGATAAGTACTAAATGGTGACTCCATGAACTGTAGGTCGAATAAAAGAAGGCAACTAACCAGGAAGTCTCCAAGTAGGTTTCTACATAGCTGAAAGGGTACCACTAGTATCTGCCTCAAAAGTTGCACAAAACATACAAAAGTGTTATATGAGTATAAAACCACAATACTTAGAGAGTATCAAGACTAGTCTCGAATAAATAGTGGTGAGAGATCTACACTGGCACTTGCTAACAATCCATTACATAAGTGAAAGCAAAAATAGAATATGAAATAAGACATGGTATCTCCAAATAAGTAAAAACGATAAGGATACAGTAAATATGAAATTTACGCACGTTTTTAGATAAAGAGATAAAAACAAAGTCAAATACTTTAATTATTGCATATAACATGATGCATATTAATCAAAAACCATATAAGAGCTACTGCACGAGTCTATGGTGTATATGAATGATTAGATCCCACTCTTAATACCTCATAGTACAAATTTATGTGTCGGACACAATCCATGTAAAGACCCGACCGGTTGTTTTGAGCTCTAGCACATCGTTCAACGGTTTGAAGTCATGAGCAGATCCATTTAAGGTATTATGACTCGTAGGCATGGCCGGAGTTGAATTTCGAGAAGTTAAGAGTCACATTGGAAAGAAAGTAATCATTTCAGAAGTCTTAAGTTGGAGAAATTGGCTAAGATTGGAATTGAGTAAACAACATCCAAATTAGGATTTGATGGTTCGTGCAGGTTCGTATGATGATTTCGGACTTGGACGTATGTCCGGATCGGCTTTTGGATAACCCGGGAGTGTTTCAGCGTATATTGTGGAAGTCAGTATTTTGAAGAAATTTCTAAAGTCTGGGTTGAAGTGCATCTCTGTGATATTGATGTTCGTTTGGGATTCCGAGCCTGGGAATAGCTCTGTGTGGTGATTCTGGAGTTGGGAGCGCGATCGGAAGTGAGTTCGGATGCCCGTAAATTATTTTGAAGTCATTTGGCTAATGACAGAAATTTGAAGATTTTTGAGAAATCCGACCTGAAGTGGAAATTTATATATCGGGGTAGGAATGCAATTCCGGAAGTTTGAGTAGGTCCGTAATGTCGAATATCACTTGCTGCAAATTTGGGGTCAATCGGACCTGATTTGATAGGTTTCGGCATCAGATGTGGAAGTTTGAAATTTCAAAGTTCATAAAGTTTGGATTTGGGTGCGATTAATGGTTTCGGCATTTCTTGATGTGAATTGAACCCTGGAGTAAGTCCTTGGAATGCTATGGGATTGAGTCATGTGATTGGACGGGGTCTTGGGGGCCTCAGGTGTGTTTCGGGGTGATTTCGGGTCATTTTTGAGTTATTTGCTGCTGCTGTTTGCTGGTGCATCTGGTGTGCTATGCGATCGCATAAGGATGAGTGCGATCACGGAGAAGAGATTCAAGGGAGCTGGAGTTTTTCCTATGCAATCACAGGAAGTGCAATGCGATCACGAAGAAGGAAACATTTAGGCTACACGTTAAGTCCTATGCGGTCGCGGGGCTGGAGTCGCGATCGCACATTGTGCGTTTGGAGGCTGTGAGGCGTTTGACCTGTGCAAACACGGGAGGTTACATGCGAACGCACATGAGAAATTAGTGAGGAAGAATAGAAGTCCTATGCGATCGCGGAGCACGTTGTGCGATCGCATAGGAGGGTCGCCTGGGTAGTGTTATGTTTTAAACGGGATTTTTGGCCATTTCTTCATTTCTTCACTTGGTTAGGGAGTTTTTTGAGAATTTCAAAGGGTTATTTTCATCAAGCATCATCAGGTAAGTGATTCCTTTTCATTCCAACTTAAATACAAGGTTTATGCATGGATTTGAACATGAAAATTTGTGGGAAAATTGGGAATTTTGAAGAAAACCTAGAAATTGTATCTTTGGATTTCTACCATGAATTTGAGCATGAAAATTAGAGTAAATTGTATAATTGAGCTAGTAAAGCTATGGGTAGAATATATCTTTGAGGAATTTCAGATTTCGGGCATGTGGGCCCGAGGGAATTTTGGTCAATTCACTGAGCGGAGTTGGGAAAGTATATAATTTGAATTTGTTACGAGTATTAGAATGAATTTTCATTGCTTTGCCCGTTATTTGGTAGTTTTGGGGTGTTTTGCATCCATTGGAGTCGTCGGAAGGGCTTGGAAGCCGGTTATGGAATTTCGGAGCGAGGTAAGTCTCCTTTTTAACTTTGTGAGGGGGAACTGTCCCCCTAGGTGAACTAATTAAAAATGTACTGCTATCTGCGGGGGCTGCGTATGCACGAGGTGACGGGAGTCCGTGCGTAGCTACTATTATGCCATGTCCGGGTAGTCTAGGACCCACTAGCATGCCTTACGTGTTGTACATGTGATCCTGCCTATAATATTAGACTATTAATGCTATTGAATCGGTAAATTATTTCCTAAAAAGACTAGAGTGTACTTCTCTCAATCGTTTAGAAAGAGAATTGATTTCCTCCGTGGATAATTGTATTCTTGATGAGGTTATATTATGGAATATTATTAAACTTGGCAAATGAGTTTAATAAACAAACATTTAAATGCTATTTTTCGTGTTCCTTTAAGAAGAATTATATCATTTTCTTTAGAAGCTATTTTCTTGATAAGAATGTGGATTTATTATGTGAATACGTGTACATATGAGCACCTGAGCCGCAGGTATGATTCGCGAGCAGGCTAGCCTTATTGTTATTATGTTGACTGCGTCGCATGATCGATTCACGAGCAGGGAAAATAGATGCATGTATTGTTCGAGCCGTTCGACCCTCGACAGTGCACAATTTATTATTGTTGGTCCGCGCCATTCGACCCTCGGTATTGCTTGCGCATGATATTCACTACGTATTTGCTATGATTTTACCTGATTACTGGCCTGGAAATTTTAAGTTCTCAACTGAAATGACAGAGATTTAAAGTTATTAAAACTTTGGAAGAAGTTGTTCCTTCCCATTGATTATTGGTTAATTGATTAAATCATCCATGTTTGATTATTTGTTATTGAAACGACGAATATTTAAAGTGTTAAATGTGGAAGGAGTTGATATTATTTATCCTTGATTTTAGTGAATTGCCTATGACATACATGCTTAGTGTCTCACTTGATTATACAAAACCGACCTTTAGCAAGTGTCAAATCGACCACTCGTCACTACCTCTCTAAGGTTAGGCGGGATACTTACTGAGTTCACATTGTTTTCGTACTCATGCTACACTTGTTGTGCATTTTATTGCACAGGTACTTTCACAGCGATGTGGCCGGTTTGGAGACTTAGGCGAGCTGCATCATCCGGAGGTGATCTGCAGCTGACAGAGTCTCCCCCGTATTGTATTCAATTTGTTTTAAATTCCATTGTCCAATTTGTATCTCGGACAAGCTTTGTAATGATTGTATAAGTTATTAGAAATTGCTCATGTAATTGTGACACCGAGTTCTGGGTTATTTTTGGGATATATTTGCTAAAATGGAATATTTAAACCATCATATTTAATTAACGGATATTTTTTTAGTTATTACGTAATAAGTTGAAGGTAATGATTTCAAAAATGTTAAAATAGGAATTTATTTCAACTAATTAATGATTGGCTTGCCTGACGATGTTTTTCGGCGCCGTCAAGACCTTAATAGATTTTGGGTCGTGACAACATGGTATCAAAGCACTAGGTTCCCTTAGGTCTCACGAGTCATGAGCAAATCTAGTAGAGTCTTGCGGATCGGTACATAGACGTCTGTACTTATCTTCGAGAGGCTACATGGATGTTAGGGGTACTTCCCTTCTTGATTCTTTATCGTGTGATTTAATTCCTCTGTGGCTTATGCCTACGTTTCTTCCTACTCAATCTTATGCGTCGCGAAGCGCTTGCTATGAATCAGGTATCTGAGGAATTGAAATGGTGTTACAGATATGATGCGAGACGTTTTCCATATGTAATTGGTTGGGGCTGTGGTTATGGCCTTGCAGAAGGATAATGTGTTGTTTCAGCTCAGTAGATGTGTTTCTGAGAGCCTTAAAGCTATGCTCAGGTAGTGATGATGCTTACGATTAGTTACCGCGCGATGTCGATATGATGATAGAATGCTTGCCCATATGTTGGGGGTGATGAATGGCTTGAAGGGGGGTCTTCTCAGAGTGTGATTTCGAGATTGCAGTATTTTAGTTCCGGCAGAGGAAAGGCATTTGGATTATAAATGGTTAGGTTTTGGATTGATAAAGCAGTAAGACTTGGTGTTTTCAAGTAAGGTGAGATATTCACCTGTGATGTGATGTCGTTGTCATTGATCAAATGGAATGTGTTAAGTCTGTCGGTGCTATGGTTTCTTCGGTTGCACTGGGTCAGAGTGTTGTGAAGTAGTATTGAAGAAGCAGTTGTCAGAGATCATGGTGCGTGGTGGTTCAGGATGGAATAATTGTTTCTAATGAAGGCAGCTCGAGAAAGATGATCTTCGGAGAGTTTGAAGTCGTGGTGATCTACTAGTGTAAGGGTTGTAGAGAATGATATTGAATTGGACAACATACAACGAAGGAAGACATGTGAGAAGTTTTAGGCGGCGGCTAAATTACTAAAAGGCCAGGTGTAAGGAACAGAAGTCAGGTATGGTGTTTAAAGGAATGAGTTGAACAAGTGGCAGAGCGGCAGCATAGTGGTGAATTAGAGGATATTGTAGCGCGTTTAGTAGATCTCCATGAAGGGCGGACATACTGGTAAAGTTGATGAATGAGAACAGGTTCAGGATAGGGTATTGATGTTGTAGAGAGTATGTAGCACAACGTCGTTGGAAGGTTTCAGTTGGAGATTTCGACGGGTGGGTTATCTCTTGTGAGGTAGGTTAGCGGTTGTGTGGTTGTCAAGTTTCTGCGAGGAATTCTAGTGGCGATTCGGTAGGAGGCCGAATATGTGAATAATGCTAGAGAATTTGAGTATTCAGGAAGTGCTAACAAGAGAATTTGGAAGGATTGGACGGATTGGTTGAGCAAGATCATGTTAAAAAAGTGGAAAAGATCTCAGCAGGGTCTAGAGTGGTGCAAGGAGTAGCTTCGGGCTAAGTGGGGGAGTCCCACCACCTGCAGTTGGGTTGTAGGATTGTGTTCTCATGGGGTCACGGATTGTCGGCGTGTTGGCAAGTTATTGCAGCTTAGGGAAAGGGGTAAAATGGTGATTGTGCGTGGGATTTGATAAATATGTGCACCAGTTGGTCCTGTTGGACCAGGGTTAGGCTTTGAAAGATTCAGAATTTATGCTAGAGGCATAGGCGAGTTGCAAGGGTAGTGACTCAGTCACGTGTTTCATTGAAAAGGGTGTTCATGCGCTAGAAGAACCTTGGAGTTGATTGTATTCGGGGCCAGTCAGAGTGGGTGACTCTCAATAGTGGTCCTAGTGAATTCAAAAGTTAAAAATGCGGTGTTTAAGGGTTTCAGGAAGCAGTATGACTAAGAATTAATCTTTTGCAACATCATTTCAGAGAGAGGGAAAATGATTAGAGTGTTCTATGTTATTATCAGTATGCAAGATAGTATTGGAGGAGTGAGAAAAATAAACTCCGGGATATAGAAAGGTTATCAGGAGGGTATGAGACGGGTTGCTAGATTTAGGGAGCATGGTCTCGTGAATCAAGGTCACTCGTAATGAGTGAGGGTTGAGTTGCTATGACTTGAAGGAAGTTACTATTATTCCTAAGGAAATTAAACATGATTAAAGGAAGATAGATTGATTAGCCATGGTTGAAATGGCACATGTACGGCAGTGATCAGTTTCGTCGGTGTAATTAAATTATGCATGTGGATTGGGCCGGTGATGCGAGGCTAGAATTCATGGTTTAACATGTTATATGCCCTACATTTTATGTGCGTTAATGATAATAGAGTCTATTTCATGTGTAGGTGAATTGGAGATGGAAACCGAGCTAAATGGATGCAAATACATCAAAAATACGCTCAAGAGGCGAGGAGGAGTGCACCGGGCTATAGCCGGGCGCCAGAGCCCAAACGCCTGGCCCTGCCTGGCGTTAGTCAGGCGTTAGAGTCCAAACGCCAGCCTTAGCCTGGCGTTAGCTAGGCGTTAGAGTCCAAACGTCAGCCTGAGCCTGGCGTTAGCCAGGCGCCTGGGCCCAAACGCCAGGCGCCGGTTTCGGTCAATTCCGAGTTTTGACAAGTTTAAGTGTTTCCCGGGTTGAATAGAAGTCTCCTACACATTTAGGGTTCGTCCTAAACATATAAATAGATTCCGTAAACACAACTTGAAGAGGAGTTCAGAAGATTCAAAGGCATACGAAGGATTCAAGGAGAGAAAACCATTGAAGTGCCAAAACATTGATTTTTACATCTTTTATTTATTACTTTGTAGTTCAATTATGCAATTTATTTGGGTTTGATTTTTATGAACATGTCTAGCTAAATTCTTTAATCTAGGGTTTTGGTAGAACCCGTTGGGGATGATTGTTGTGATATTAATATATTTTGGTTGATTAATCTCTATTTGTTCAACTACGTTCTTGTTGTAGTTGATTGAAAGGGCCCTCAATTAACTGTTCCTATTTATTATGTATCTACCTGAGAGAGAGAGCATATTTAGGTAGTTGTTTGAACAACATACCTTCCGGATTATAGACGAAATTCATAATCGAGGGTTTAGAGATTGGATTAGAGATAACGATACCTCGGGTGCAATCTAAAGTGAACTGTAATGCAATCTAGCTAGCGTAACTTGAGAGAGTGCGTCTAGTAAATTATCATAATTACTTGAGAGAGATTTATGGTAGATAGAGTGTTCATGATTGATAGAGACGATTAATTAAACTATAAGAAATATCCGAGAAAGAATTCACCAACGGGGGAAACCATAACCTTAGACCTTTATTATCATTGTTTACATTATATTGTCAGTTAATTGTTAGTTTATCATTATTGTCATTAGAAATAGTAAACATCACCACTTGATATTCAAAAGTCTTAAGAGAATTGATTCAGTAAAATTTTCGTATTTTGACTGCTTAATTGATACGTAAATTCCCCGTGGGATCGACTCTGCNGGGAATTAACGGTATTATCAATTGAGTTGGAAGAAATACAAAATTCTGAAATATAGTCAATTGTCTTCAAATTTTCGTTTTCACATTGAAAGTTTAACGTTTGCTAACGTGTTGCAGGTGCATGCGTATAAGCTCATCGAGGACTGGTGAAGTAATTGAAGCTTTATCAAACCCCGAGAAAGTATTCAGGGCCATAAACAGGACCAACCGGAAAAGCAAACACCAACCATAAATTGAAAAAATTGAAACCAACATGGAAGATGCACATAACCGGAATAATCATGGGGATGATGTGGTAGACCCAGTCGCTCAAATAGGGGCAGAGGCTCCTTTATATGACTGGGCACAACCCACAACTGAGAATTTGGCCACGGCAATACTAGTTCCTCAGATACAGGCCGAGTCCTTTTAGATAACAAATAATATGCCGCACCTATTGCAGAACAAAGGGCTATTCTCATGGTCATACATTGAAGACCCCCAGCAGCACTTGAAAAACTTCCTATCAATCTGCAAAACACTGAGGCAGCCTAACGTTACTCAGGAGGCAATAAAACTGTTGTTGTTTCCATTCTCAGTGACTGGTGCTGCCCA
>ML376389.1:0-11794 GCA_005239525.1 Nicotiana knightiana | reverse complement strand
AGTGCGTCTAGTAAATTATCATAATTACTTGAGAGAGATTTATGGTAGATAGAGCGTTCATGATTGATAGAGATAACTAATTAAACTATAAGAAATATTCGAGAAAGAATTCACCAACGGGGGATACCATAACCTTAGACCTTTATTATCATTGTTTACATTATATTGTCAGTTAATTTTTAGTTTATCATTATTATCATTAGAAATAGTAAACATCACCACTTGATATTCAAAAGTCTTAAGAGAATTGATTCAGTAAAATTTTCGTATTCTGACTGCTTAATTGATACGTAAATTCCCTGTGGGATCGCTCTTGGCGTAATACCCCGGATTATATTTGCAACGCCCGCTTAGTCTTTTATAATACATAGTTGAGCGTGATCCGGTAAGCGTGGGCTTGTCGTCCGTCGTAATAAATTTCAGGTGGAAGCATTCGAGTGCTATGGCCTGCTAGGTGTAGGCGGATCCCGAAAGGTTATGATGGTTTAGACCACTACTTAAGGATTTGCATGTGTTGTGATTGTGAGGATTCACATGAGTATTGTTATTGTTCTCTTGAATTGAGGTATGTAAAATGTTTCTGTATGGTGAAGTGTTCACCCAATTAGTGGTTCCGGTGTTATGATGGAATTCTTGCGCAATTTCATATTGGCATGTTAGGTGCAGTTAACAGTGTGTAACTGGAAGTAAGGAATCAAGATTACGGTTCGGTGTCAACAAGGATGTCATGAGAACGGATGAGCAAGAAAAAGTGACTTGAAAGTTCAGAGTAAACTGGTGTTATCTTCAGTGTCACCTGTGATCGATATTCGGTAAAAGATGATTTGGACCCTTGTCATGGGTTCTTGATGTGTTTTGCAGCATTATTATGGTCGGTGGTACGGATGTGCAGACTTGATACCTTGTGTGGAAGGTCGTGGGAGTGTGACCACAGGAGGATCATATAAGTGTGACATGTAGTCACTTAATGGATTAAAGATTTGGACTGAGTATAAAGAAATGTAATATTGCTTATTTGAGAATTTATGCCTGGAAGGCGTTTGGTTCATTTGGTTGTGGATTGTAGGGTGTTTATCTCGGCTATGATGGTTTTTCTTGCGTATTATGAGAGGAAGTGGGTTAATATGGACCCAGGTAAAGCTATTAGCCTAGTTCGGTGCGAGCAAGGTAGACTCGATGTTTGTGGATGGATTTAAATATGATTAAGGGCTCTGTATGAGTCAGGCATGTTCATTTCGGTATAACGCATTTCATGGAAAGGTATTAGAACAACAAACGTTGTTCCGTCTTCGTTCATCTCATGTGGTATTTTGCTGTGCCGTGTGAGTTATGAAGCGGCTTGATAATTTCTTATGTGTTGAGATTCCGCATAGTGATGTTGTTACGTAAGCAATAGGGGTCTTAAGATTTCAGAGTGTGTATATATATATATATATATATATATATATATATATATATTGCACCTCAGTTGTGC
Source organism: Nicotiana knightiana (assembly GCA_005239525.1). Taxonomy (NCBI): domain Eukaryota; kingdom Viridiplantae; phylum Streptophyta; class Magnoliopsida; order Solanales; family Solanaceae; genus Nicotiana; species Nicotiana knightiana. The sequence continues at coordinate 10,320 of ML376389.1, read as the reverse complement.
TTAATTTTTGTAGCATATGGCTTTATCAGTCTCCCTAGGATGGTATTATGCACTTAGCGTGCTTGTGACCGGTATTCAGTAAATTGTATCAATGAGCAATTCAGCTCCGTGTATATTTCCTTATGTGAATTTTATGTGTGGATTGGGTGGCTCACCACGGGCATGTTATTTGGATCGGGTTGCGCGCCGCAACAGTGTGATGTCGAGTATGATTCCTTATATCTATTTTTCTTATGTTATACTTCCTATTTTCTGAGGAAAGTCCATATTATTTGCGTGAGTCGAGTAGTCCCTTCTCGAATCATTTCTTATGTATCATCTTCGAGTTATGGCCTATTGACACATTGTGGCATCATGTGAAACTGTTGGTCATGTCTGGGATGATTTGTTGTTTGAACAGTTCATACTGGGTGAGACAAAATTATTGGATCAGGGATCAATGTGATAAGGTTATGTGGAATATATTAAAGGACAATTAACATTATTTGGTTAGTAATGGGATGATGATCTAAGTCAAAAATGAGAGATTGAATGTTTAGTTAACTTTGTAGTTGGTTAGGAATTTCTACACCTCTCCTCCATTGTGGTGGTATCGTAAGAATTATAGTAGAATGTATGTATATATATATATTATAAGGTGCATTAGGAGCATCAAATTCGTCGGATTTTAGCTGTTATGGTTAAGGGAATTTCATGGTGGCTAGATGATGAATTATGCGGTGAATGGTGCTAATTCAACCAAGGTATGGAGTCACGTTCTGGTATATCGTGTGGTAGTTGATACAACGTTTATATATTGGAAACATGCCAGACAGAGAATTTCAGGTGTTGGAACTGGGTTTTGAGCTTATTGTATGGATAAAAGAGGATATCTTCAGATTTGATCAAGCTAATGTACTCAGCTAGGTTATGGTGGCAAGGGCAGGTGAACGAGGTGCTAAACAGTGATTTCTGATAACTCCAGAGCAGTTCTTAGCACGTTCGAGGACGAAAGTGTGTTTAAGTGGAGGAGAATGTAACGACCCGACCGGTCGTTTTGAGATCTAGCGTGTCGTTCAGTGGTTTGAAGTCACGAGCAACTCCATTTCAGGTATTATGACTCGTAGGCATGGTCGGAGTTGAATTTCGGGAAGTTCAGAGTCAAATTGGAAAGAAAATTCTCATTTCAAAAGCCTTAAGTTGGAGAAAATTTGCTAAGATTGGAATTTTGAGTAAACGACCTCCGAATCAGGATTTGAAGGTTCCTGCAGGTTCGTATGATGATTTCGGACGTGGGCGTATGTCCGGATCGGCTTTGGATAACCCGGGAGTGTTTTGGCGTATATTGTGGAAGTCAGCATTTTGATGAAATTTCCTAAGTCTGGGTTGAAGTGCATCTATATGATATTGATGTCCGTTTGGGATCCTGAGCCTGGGAATAGCTCCGTACGGTGATTCTGGAGTTGGGAGCGCGATCGAAAGTGAATTCGGAAGCTCATAGGTCATTTTGAAGTCATTTGGCTAAAGATAGAAATTTGAATGTTTTTGAGAAATCCGACCGGAAGTGGTAATTTTGATATCGGGGTCGGAATGCGATTCCAGAAGTTTGATCAGGTCTGTAATGTCGAATATGACTTGCGTGCAAAATTTGGGGTCAATCGGATGTGATTTGATAGGTTTCGGCATCAGATGTGGAAGTTTGAAATTTCAAAGTTCATAAAGTTAGGATTTGGGTGCGATTCATGGGTTTGGCATTGTTTTATGTGAATTGAAGCCTCCAACAAGTCTGTGGGATGTTATTGGACTGATTCGTGTGATTGGACGGGGTCCTGGGGGCCTCGGGTGTGTTTCGGGGTGATTTCGGGTAATTTTTGAGTGATTTGCTGCTGCTGTTTGGTAGTGCACCTGCTGTGCTATGCGATCGCATAAGTATGAGTGCAATTGCGGAGAAGAGATTTTAGGGAGCCGTAGTTTCGCCTATGCGATCGCAGGAAGTGCAATGCGATCGCGAAGGAGGAAAAGTTGAGGCTACAGGTTAAGGCCTATGCGATCGCGGGGTTGGAGTCACGATCGCACATTGTGCGTTTGGAGGCTGTGAGTCGTTTGGCCTGTGCGAACGCGGGAGGTTACATGAGAACACACAGGAGGAATTAGGGAGGCACTATAGAAGGCCTATGCAATTGCGGAGCATGTTGTGCGATCGCATAGGAGGGTCGCCTGGGTAGTGTTATGTTTTAAATTGGATTTTTGGCCATTTCTTCATTTCTTCAATTGGTTAGGGAGATTTTGGAGAATTTCAAAGGGTGATTTTCATCAAGCATCATCAGGTGATTGATTCCTTCTCATTCCAAGTTAAATACAAGGTTTATGCATGTATTTGAACATGAAAATTTGTGGAAAAATTGAGAATTTTGAAGAAAACCTAGAAATTGTATCTTTGGATTTCTACCATGAATTTGAGCATGAAAATTAGTGTAAAATGTATAATTGAGCTAGTAAAGATATGGGTAGAATATATCTTCGAGGAATTTTGATTACGGGCACGTGGGCCCGAGGGCATTTTGGTCAATTCACTGAGCGGTGTTGGGAAAGTATATATTTTGAATTTGTTATGAGTATTAGAATGAATTTTCATTGCTTTGCCCGTTATTTGGTAGTTTTGGGGCGTTGTAAATCCATTGGAGTCGTCGGAAGGGCATGGAAGCCGGTTATAGAATTTCGGAGCGAGGTAAGTCTCCTTTCTAACTTTGTGAGGGGGAATTGTCCCCTAGGTGAACTAATTAAAAATGTGCTGCTACCTGCGGGGGCTACGTACGCACGAGGTGATGGGAGTCCGTGCGTAGCTACTATTATGCCATGTTCGGGTAGTCTAGGACCTTCTAGCATGTCTTACGTGTTGTACATATGATCCTGCCCATAATATTAGACTGTTAATGCTATTGAATCGGTAAATTATTTCCTAAGAAGACTAGAGTGTACTTCTCTTAATCATTTAGAAAGAGAATTTATTTTCTCCGTGAATAATTGTATTCTTGATAAGGTTATATTATTGAATATTATTAAACTTGGCAAATGAGTTTCAAAATAAAGATTTAAATGCTATTATTCGTGTTCCTTTAAGAAGAATTTTATCATTTTCTTGAGAAGCTGTTTTCTTGATAAGAATGTGGATTTATTATGTGAATACGTGTACATATGAGCACCTGCATCACAGGTATGATTCGCGAGCAGGCTAGCTTTATTGTTATTATGTCGTCCGCGTTGCATGATCGATTTGCGAGCGGGGAAAATAGATGCATCTATGGTTTGAGCCGTTCGACCCTCGACAGTGCATAATTTATTATTGTTGGTCCGCACCGTTCGACCCTCGGTATTTCTTGCGCATGATATTTACGGCGTACTTGCTGTGATTTTTCCTGATTAATGGCCTGGAAATTTTAAGTTGTCAAATGAAATGACAGAGATTTAAAGTTATTAAAATTTGGGAAGAAGTTGTTCCTTCCCGTTGATTATTGGTTAATTGATTAAATCATCCATGTTTATTATTTGTTATTGAAATGACGAAGATTTAAAGTGTTAAATGTGGAAGGAGTTGATATTATTTATCCCTGATTTCAATGAATTGCCTATGACATACATGCTTAGTGTCTCACTTGATTATACCAAACTGACCTTTAACAAGTGTCAAATCGACCCCTCGTCACTACCTCTCTGAGGTTAGGCATGATACTTACTGAGTTCACATTATTTCGTACTCATGCTACACATGCTGTGCATTTTTATTGTACAGGTACTTTCACAACGATGTGGCTGGTTTGGATACTTAGGCGAGCTGCATCATCGAGAGGCGATCCGCAGCTGTTAGAGTCTCCCTTCGTATTGTATTCAATTTGTTTTAAATTACATTGTCCAATTTGTATCTCAGGCAAGCTTTGTAATGATTGTATAAATTCTTAGAAATTGCTCATGCACTTGTGACACCGAGTTCTGGGATGTTTTTGGGATATATTTGCTAAAATGGAATATTTAAACCATCGTATTTATTTAACGTATTTTTTTAGTTATTACGTAATAAGTTAAAGGTAATGATTTCAAAAATGTTAAAACAGGAATTTATTTCAACTAATTAATGATTGGCTTGCCTGACGATGGTGTCAGGCACCATCATGACCTTAATAGATTTTGGGTCGAGACAATCCACGTGTCCAAACAAAGCACCAATTTGAGTGCCTACGCTCACAGAGCCCAAAGTAACATGCGTAATCACCTAACTTCGTAAGGACAAATCCATATCCAAGAGTCAATCATATCCCTAAATAGGCCAATTGGGCCTCCTTCAAAGCCATCGATTGAAGAATCTCCAAAATTGGAGCTTAAACCCCTGCCCCTCACCTTCAATATGCTTATTTGGGTGGTTCTTATACTTTACCTATTATTGTTTCTCCTAACTTGTCTAAATTTCAGAAATAAAAGTTGTTGAAAGTGCTACATGAGCACAAGCGAGCAATTGGGTGGACGATATTTGACATTAGAGGCATTAGTCCATCTTTTTGCATGCATAAAATCCTCATAGAGGATGGACACAACCAAGTGTGGAGCAACAACGCTGCCTAAATCCAATCATGAAAGAGGTGGTAAGAAAACAAGTGATTAAGTGGCTTGATGCAGGTAATGTATTTCCAATCTCTGATAGAAAATTGGTAAGCCCTGTCCAATGTATGCCTAAGAATGAGACGACCCAAAGGGTCATCACCTATTTTATTACCCATCCCGTACTTCTGAGGCCTTAAAAACCTCATTTGTATTAGCCTTGATTTACGTGCGCAGTCTGGGCGCGTAGCCGGACAGCTTATATATGAGATTCTGTGAAAAATGGTAAGATGTGATATTAAAATGAATAAATTTGACTTCGGTCAATATTTTGGGTAAACGGACCTGGACCCGTGATTTGATGGTCCCGAAGGGTCCGTAGGAAAATATGAACTTGGGCGTATGCCCGGAATCAAATTCCGAAGTCCCAAGCCCGAGCAATGAATTTTTGAGTTAAATTGTTTTCTGAAAATATCTATGGAAATTGAAAATGAAATTTGATTAGAAAGCGATGGTATCGTGCCCGTATTTTGGTTCCGGCGCCCGGTACAAGTCTTATATATGCTTTGAGCACTTTTTATAAAGTTTGATTGAAATTGGATGTCGTTTGATGTGTTTCGGACATAAAATGGAAATGATGTTTTATGAAACTTGAATTCATGGATTTTGAGGCTTGATTCGATGTATATGATGTTATTTTAACGATTTGATCGCACTGATAAGTTCATAGGATGTTCTTGAGGCAGTATGTAGCCCCGAGGGCTCGAGTGAGTTTTGGATAGGCCACAAAGTTCATTTTTGAACTTGGAATTTGCTGGTGTAACTGATCTACAGGCTTCGCATTTGCGAAGCCAGCATTGCAAAAGCGAGCTCGCAAATGCGAGCAATTCATCGCAAATGCGAAGGTGCCCTTGCTGGACAGGGATCGCAAATGCGACATTTTTTGTCGCAAATGCGAAGTCCCTCTCTATGCTCAATGTTTGCAAATGCGAACTATTCTTCGCAATTCCCATGCAGGGGTGTTCACAATTGCGAACACTATTTCGCAATTACGATGCCAACCAGTGGCCTGCAGTGTACAAAATCGAGTTTTCTTTTCATATTTCATATTTTCTCAAACTCAACACTCTTAGGCAATTTTTCCACATAACAAGACTCTTCCAAATCAGTTGTAAGTGGTTTTTACTCATTTATTTTCAATCATTAACATCATTTAACATGTTTTCAACTTAAAATCAAAGATTTTCATAGGTGAAATTAGTGAATTGGGTAGGACTTAGGTTTTTCATAAATTGGGATTCGAGTGGGTGATTGACGTCCGATTTGAAAGATTTTTATATGGCTAGACTCGTGAGAGTACGAGGGTTCTGAAAATGTAAAATTTACCCGACTCCGAGATGTCGGCCTTGGGGCATTTTGGTCATTTCACCTAGTTTCACGTTGTAACCGTGAATTGAATAGTAGAATCAATTACATGAGATGTTAATTACGGTATGAAATTTATTTGATTAGATTCGAGCCATTTGTAGTCAGATTCTCGTGGAAAACGTGTGGTTTCGGGTTGATTGCTATACTTCGGACCTGAGGTAAGTGTTCGGTCGAACCTTAGCTTGAGGTAATAGGAGTTGAGTCTTGTTTGCTACTAGCTAATTGTAGAGTGTGATGTATAGGTATGGTGACGAGTATCTATACATTGGCGTCTAGCATGACCGTGAGTCCTTATATTGTGAATATTCTGATGTTGTGGTAATTTCCATGTTTAATATATAATTTCTATATGTTGTGAAGAATATGTGGAGGGAATTTTATCCTGTAAACTATTTTGGAGCATTGGCTCAAATTGTAAATTGAATAATGAAGAGATATTAGATAGTATGTCTTTGGAGCATTGGCTCAATTTGTGAATTGAATAATGAGGAAATATGAGATATTCATTCTTTGTAGCATTGGCTCAATTTGTGAATTGAATAATGAGGAAATATGAGATATTATATACCCTTTCCGGGTCATTGTTGCTTTTGATATTTTTCCCTTGCCGGGATTTAATTACTTTTAATTGATTGTCCCTTGCCGGGATTTAATTGTTGAATTATTGTTCCCTTGCCGGGATTCCTATTTCTTTACTGTTAACTTCCCTGCTCTTGTTTTTGTTTGTTTTTTGGTTGAGGAAGAGTTTTAAAGCACGAAGGGTGATGTCGTGCACTTGTCTTGGTAAGAATGAGAGTAAAGCACGAAGGGTGATGTCGTGCACTTGTCTTGGTGAGAATGAAGGTAAATCACGAAGGGTGATGCCGTGCATTGTTTGATATTGTCTCCCTTGTTGGGATGTTGAGATTACTGTATTGTTCCCTTGCCGGGATTTAATTGTTTAATTGATGTACTCCCTTGCCCTTGTTTGTGATTGCTGTTTGGGTAAGGAAGAGTGATAAAGCATGAAGGGTGATGCCGTGCACTGTGAGGAAAGAGTGTAAAGCACGAAGGGTGATGCCCTGTTGTACGATGAACCATTCCATATCATATTCATTAATTATACAGTGAGGGAAGAGAGTAAAAGAACGAAGGGTGATGTCGTGCCATGATTCACATTGATTACATTATTCATTGCATAGTGAGGGCGAGAGTAAAATCACGAAGGGTGATGCCGTGCAAGTTTGTGATTTTTTGTCCTTATTAATATGCTAGCTTGTTGTTTCTTTTCCTTATTGAAATTAACTTATATGAAACTGTTATCTCCCTACAACATGTCCCCCTTCCTTTATACATTGTTTCCTCCCTATGTTTCTTATCCGTTGTGTATATGTATATCTATTTATTTGAAGTGCACAAGTTTATTTGGTAGTCTGGTTTTAGCCTCGTCACTACTTCGCCGAGGTTAGGCTGGGCACTTACTCAGTAAATGGGGTCGGTTGTCTTCGATTCTGTCTTGTTTTTGCTTTAGTTTCAAAGGCAGATATGTATTTCCGTTCGGACTTGTATTTAGAACTCTTAGACAGTTTGTGAGTTTGTGACTCCAGGTTTTAGGGAAATTTTGCGTTGCTGTATTATGATTGTCCTTACTTAGCTTATAACTATATTTATTCCGCTGATTAAATTTCAAATTGTTTTAGCTTATTCTGAAAGTTAAGATTATTATGCTAGTTTAGCTATATACGTTGGCTTGTCTAGCGGGTGCAACGTTAGATGCCATCACGGCCCGATGGTGGGATTTCGGGGCGTGACAAGATGGTATCAGAGCTCTAGGTTACTTAGGTCTCACAACTTACGGACAACTTGGTAGAGTCTGAGGTATCGGTACGGAGACGTCTGTATTTATCCCCTAGAGGCTGCAAAAGTTAGGATGACTCCATATTTCTTTTCTTCTCTATCGTGCCCTATAATTTCGAGTACTGATTGAGTTTCTATTCTATTCTCTCGCAGATGGCGAGTACGCGTGCTTCCCTTGGTTCCACCCAGCAGCCGACACTCCTGCTACAGCTCTTACTCGGGGTTGAGGTTGAGGACGAGGCCGTGCTAGAGGCCGAGGCCGGGGCCGGGTTCAGCCTAGAGCAGCTGCCCCAGTTGAGGACCCTCAGGTTGAGTCTGGCGAGGAGGTCCCAGTTCCTGCAGTCCCAATTGGACCTGCTCAGGTCCAAGAGGGGTTCATAGCTACCCTAGTGTTTCAGGACGCTCTTGTCCGTCTAGTCGGACTCATGGAGAGTGTAGCACATGCGGGTCTTTTTCCTACAGCACCAGCCGTCTCTCAGGCTGGGGAGGTGCCCACACTCCTACCGCCTGCATGCCAGAGCAGCTAGCTCCACAGTTTCAGACTCCGGCACCTCAGCCAGCCGGAGTAGCTCAGCCGTGTATTGCAGCACTGGTATTGGAGGGAGCAGCCATGTCAACAGATGCTTTGTGGAGACTGGACAGGTTCACTAAGTTATTCACTACTACTTTTACTGGTTCACCATCAGAGGGCCCCCAGGATTATTTGGATAGTTGCCATGAGGTTCTTCGGAATGTGGGCATAGTGGAGTCCAACGGAGTTGACTTCGCTACTTTTCGGTTATCGTGCGCAGCCAAGAGTTGGTGGAGTGACTATTGCTTAGCTAGACCAGCTGGATCTATACCTTTGACTTTGACTCAGTTCTCAGAGGTAGTTCTGGGGAAGTTCTTTCCCATTACTCAGAGAAAGGATCTTCGGAGGCAGTTTGAGCGTCTCCAGCAGGGATCTATGTCAGTCACTCAGTATGAGACCAGATTCATCACTTTAGCCCGACATGCTCTTATGGTACTTCCCACTGATCGGGAGAGGGTTCGGAGATTTATTGAGGGATTGGCCCGGCCTATCAGACTTCAGATTGCTAGAGAGTCAGGTACATACATATCGTTCCGGGATGCGGCCAATGTGGCCAAGAGGATTGAGATGATTCTGTCACAGGGTGGTGGTCAGGGGGCTGACAGGAGGCCCTGTCATTTCGGTCGTTTCAGTGGAGCCTCATCTGGAGGCAGGGATTCTTCAGGTAGAGGTCATCCTCCCAGACTCTTTCAGTCAGCTCTCCAGGTTTCCCATGGTGCTTCAGGCGATCGTGGTTCTCAGACGCACTATTCTGATCACCAAGCTTACGGTGCACCGTCGTTTTAGAGTTTCCGTGGTGGTCATTCAGGTCAACAGGGTCAGATTCAGTACCCTCAGCAGCCGATGTCATGTTAAAATTTTGGCGATCCGGGTCACCTTGCCAGGTTTTGCCCTTGAGCATCAGGTAGTTCTCAGCATCAGGGTTCTCGTGCCATGGTTCAGGTACCAGGTGTTCCACAGCCTGCCCAGCCAGCTAGAGGTGGGGGTAGAGGTTCTAGAGGTGGAGGTAGAGGTCATAGAGGTGGAGCTCAGACCGCTAGAGGTAGACGCCAGCCAGCAGCCGGCCGTCCCAGAGATATGGTTCAGGGTGGTGGGGCCAGCCCCGATGTTATGCTCTTCCAGCAAGGACAGAGGCTGAGTTTTCAGATGCAGTTATTACATGTACTATAAGGGTTTGTGATAGAGATGCTTAAGTGCTGTTTGACCCAGGATCCATGTATTCGTATATGTCCACTTATTTTTCACCATACCTGGTCATGCCTAGTGATTCACTAAGTGTTCCTATTTATGTATCTACATTGGTGGGTGATTCTATCGCTGTCGATCGAGTCCATCGTTCTTGTGTTGTGGTGATTGGGGGTCTTGAGACCCGTGTTGATTCGTTGTTTTTGGGTATGGTAGACTTTGATGTTATACTGAGGATGGACTGGTTGTCCCCATATCATGCCATCTTGGATTGTCAGGCCAAGACGGTGACCTTAGCCTTGCCAGATTTGCCCCGTTTGGTGTGGAAAGGAACTCCTGGTCATTATACCCGCAGTGTCATTTCGTACATGAAGTCTTGGCGTATGGTCGAGAAGGGGTTTTTGGCTTATTTGGCTTATGTGCGCGATTCCTGTGTTGAGGTTCCCTCTATTGATTCGGTGCCCGTGGTTCGTGAGTTTCCTAAAGTTTTCCCTTCAGACCTGCCGGGGATGCCACCCGACAGGGACATTGATATCTGCATTGACCTGGCTCCGGGCACCCAGCCTATTTCTATTCCGCCATATCGTATGGCCCCGCCAGAGTTGAAAGAGTTGAAGGAACAGTTGCAGGATTTTCTTGGGAAGGGTTTCATTAGACGTAGTGTTTCCCCTTGGGGTGCTCCAGTGTTGTTTGTGAAGAAAACGGATGGTTCGATGAGGATGTGCATTGAT